>VDFB02309643.1:0-19738 GCA_007258455.2 Sequoia sempervirens | reverse complement strand
TATGCTCCACTATGATGATGTAGACTAGCAGGTTGCAAGTAAACGCACGCAAAGCGCCATGACAAGGGTGTCATCTCAAGGGGAAACAATGAGGGGGTGGAAGCCTGCACAATCGGCTCCACATAGGCAATCTCCATTGAGGAACCCATAGGTGAAGGGGTGCGGGGCGACGTCAAGTGATGGACACCATGAGAACAATGGTAGAGAGCCAACCTCCATGTATGTGGAACCCACATTAGATATTTCCGCTCAAGACCACGGGTGCATGAATGTGGGTGGCAGTCATTGAAATGTCGTCAGGAAACAAAAGATGTTGAAGGTGGCGGAACCTGTGAAGAAGATATTCATTGAAGGGGCACAGGTGGAAGAATGCAAATTGCTATAACATGAAAGCCATGGTGTCGGTAGCGTTCAGAAAACAAAATTCTACACATGAAGCTCTGATGGGTTCAAGATGGCCACCACTTGCTACTAATGCCATCAACAGTTAATTTATCCCAAGATTATATTTAATAAATGTTGGATGATGTTTCAGTAGCGGCCTCATTCATGGAAGCTTCATCTGTGAATGCGGGTGATAGTGTGCGGGATGACACTTAAGGAATGTCATTGCGACCCCAATGGAGACAGATGACATTGGTGATGCCGAGACCCATAGTGTAAGAAGTTGCTTTAAAGAATGCACAGCCGAAGGAGCTATGGGATCCACACATGGGAATTTCGCGGAGGGAGGCATACAGAGGGATGTCTCAAGAGGGCCATGGATAACAAATGATGGCCTCCATCATAGTGAATCCCATGCACTAGCTTCTGCAACTAAACTTGCCAACTCTATAGAGGGTTCCAATGGGAAATATCGATGCCCTTAGCCAGTTTATTTTGCATTCCTTGTCTGACTACATCACTCGATCAGGTAAATGGCTTTCATTTCTTCTTCGAATCACACACATGATAATGTTCACCATAACATTTTATGATTGTGCAATTTGATTTGTGATGTTTATGAGATCGCTTTGATGGTCTCCATGATTCTCATTTTTTCATTGCCATGGTGCTTGTCAGTCCAAACATCATACAAGCCCATCACTCCATGGTTATTTTTTCCCTTTTAAATCTGTGAAGAGTATGTGCTGCTTCAAATTACTACCACCCCAGGTCCCCTTGGGATGTCTTCAAATATTCATGTGTTATAGGCACTGTGAATTGAACGACCACCCTTTATGCAAGTCCTGTGGAAGCCTCAAACGTAAATTCCATGGGCAAAGATGAGGATGCAGAGCACCAGGAAAAGAATGTTGTTGTGGGAGGAAAAACACAGATGTTCAAGGTAGAGTGGTTGTCGAGGGAGCGCCGTAAACTAGTCAGAGGTACGCATGGTGAACTCTGCATGGATGATGTCTATTTGCGGGAGATGTCAGGCCGGGACAGAGTCGCTGGATGGTATGCAAAATCTGCGAGCCTACTTTCTACGTGGGTGATAGCCCGTGGGGAGCCTTTTGAGGAACGCCACCAAGAGAACAGGAATAATCAGAAAGAAACCCACAATGCAAGTTCCACATAGACGAAGGCTGCTTTGTCAATTTTTCAAATGTCATCATTCGTAAGGAAAAGTTTAGGGCACAATGCCATTTTAAAGGAATTGTATCGAATCCTCACGAACCCAATTTAGTCCTCTTATTTTGTAGGTTGATCATGAGTTCATATTCAGGAGCTATGGAACATATCTAACATCTTCCTGCAGAAAGAGAAACACATGAATATTCTATGTGGGAAAACGATGGAAGGGGGTGGAGTGTGGCTGAGTGATTAATTCGCTACTAGGGTATCGGTGATGAAATGGTGATGGGGATGACAAGACCAAGTGCAGATACCACCATGCAGGTGAAAATCAGGAGTTGACTGACGCTGGAGTGGAGAAACGAGAACAGTGACCCGCATAGGGCAACCCGCGACTACGGGTCCGCAGAGCTTGATAGACACAATGGTGAAAATGGGTGCAGGGTCCACATGTCAGGCAGACACTAGGACTTGGCTATAGGAAAATGGCAGAGTGGAACAACGAATGATAGGAGGAAACCTACAAACATGAGTCCACCAAGGCTAATGGACATCGGGTGAAAAGAAAACAAAAGCCCACAAGAGCTGGCCTGTGAAGGAAAATGACTTCGTGAAACCTAGGTAAGTGAAATGGGCCAATATGATATTGATCATTTTCAGGCTTAGGGCCAACTTGGGTTGGGAAACGGGAGCACACAAAATGAGATGGGAACAAAGTAGCATGTCAGAAGCGAAAAGAGGGGGGTCCCTGCCTTTGGTGGGGCGTGTGTGAAAAATATGCACAACAAATGGTGACTCATTGGGGAAATGCTCCAGAGCATTTCAATGACAAACTGGAATCACAAACCCAAAATCTTTGGTTCCAATCCTCACGCTAGAGCAAACAAACCAAAAGCTTGATCAAAGGATCAAAACCACTAGTCAACCTAACCTTCAGTATACTGAAAATCCAAGTGTGTGCAATCACGTTAATTCCCATCCTTCAGTTGCTATAGGAACCCAAGCTCTGTCAAGTTAAGCTACGTAGTTTATTTTGAATCCAAAAGCATCTAGGACATTGCCTCACTGCCAGTCAGGCATCCATAGCCCCAATGAGGTTGTCATTGTGATTCTCCAAAATATTGCTCTACTGTCGGTTGGGCATCCATAGCCCCGATAGAGTTGTTTGGATTCCCCTAAAAAGCTAAATTTCTTTCTTCTATTTTTCAATGTTTTCTTTTCTTTCTTTTGTTTTGATTTTTCTTTTTTTAGTTCTTTTTATTTCAACCCACAAACAGTGAAGCTCGCACTCAAGGTAGATAATCATAATGGCGTTGGAGCATAATTTTAGATTTTTCACTTAACTAGACTTCACAAAAGGACCTATAGTGACTGTCGGATCCTTAAGATGTGTAAGAGATGTGAGATTTTAGAATATATGAAGAATGAGACCAACTAATAGCTTATCCTCTTCGAATCAAACACTTGGATCACTGGACACTAACAGAAGACCCTCCCCATCCACTATGAAAACTTGATTAGAGTTTAACGAAGAAATACACAGAAACAACCCCAAGAAATTAAGATGGTTTTTGGGCACACAGATGTTCCCAGCTAAAAGTAGAGGGACCCCAAGCAAAGCATCAACAAAGTGGCAACAAAACAACAACAAAATGGAAGCAAATGAAAAGCAAACACCTACAATAACCAAAGTGGGAAAGCGAAAGAAAAAAAGAAAGAAACTAATCTAAAGAAATTTAATCTATTACAGACCAACTAACCTAAAAAAAGTAGGAAAGCAGTATTATATACACGAACCCAAGGTATGTACACAAAACTTACACTACTCAAAACAAACTATGTACAAAGATATTTACAACGCACTATGTTCAGGAAAGGCAAACCGACATTCACACCCATTGGGTTTCGTAATGCATGCACAAGCAAATGGGAAGTAGTTGTAGTTCTTAACCATGCAGATTCATTCTTATACTCAGGAAAAACAAAGTTTAATATTGCAACATTCAAATTTAATCACACATTCAGGAAAAATCAGCAATTGAGGTGATTCATTGAACCCATGGTTGGTCCATAAGCAATTTTTCCTTCCCTTGTTCCCATAATCAAAATGATAAATGCAACTATGAAAATTAACAAGGGAAAGGAAGGATAGATCCTAGATGTCATCACATGGAGGTGGTAGCATTTGACAATTGAGAACGAGTACTGCATTGCATCGGAAACCTCGGATGGGGGAACTAGATTGTGTATCATTTCTGATACTGGGTTGGAAAAGGGCTAGGAGGATGAGGTAGCAAACACCTCTTCCAATCTCTATGTGGAAGTCATAGCCTCCATCAATTGTTCTTCAAGGATAAACACTTCATCACGTTTGTCTTTCGTGGCCCATACCTCAACTTGATTATTGTCTTCAGAAGGCAGTGTGCTGTCCCATCTCCTATCCTAGGTGTTGACCTTAATTTTATGATGTTCAATGTCATGGGATGATGAAATGCATGAATTTTTCCTATTACAGCCATTTGAATGTGAAAGAGAATCAACGATGGTCAAGGCGGTAGGACCCCTAGTTGCATCTTGTAATTGACCAGGTGTGTCATACTCGTTAGCAGCCATCAAAACACCCCCACCTTTGTCTTCTTCTTTTTGCATTTCATGTATATCATCATCAGATTCACTCGTCTCCTCTTGTTCACTATCATTGTAAATGGAGGAGTTCCTCTCCCATTCTGGAGATTCAGGTAATGGGTCTTCATCACCCCCATCTTTTGAAATGTACTCATTCTCAACATTCGTATCCCTCTGAAATGTAGCTCCAAATGGAATAAAAACATCAATTCATTGCCCATCTCCAAGGGGATTGAAATCCCATGCGTTATTTCTCTCCAAGGATTCCCCATAGAGCCTATCATGCATGGTGTATAAATTCTCTCCTAGAGGAAAAAAATATTGGTGACTGATGGACAACATAACTAGGTGTTCTGCTTCATCGTTTGGAGGCTCGGGGTTGCATTGTTCTTCTTCCATTGCTGCCCCACACCCTATTGAGGATGGACTTGAGCTAAGTTATCACTTGGTTCAGGCCCTTGGTCTTCTACTTCATCTCTTGAAGCAACTACAGGAGGTGGCATACTTGGCTACCCCACTTGTTCTTTGACTTGTTCAAGAGCCTCTTGGCATAACTCACATGTAAACTTGGAATGTGATGCATCGTGGAGCCTACACCAATTTGGGAGTAGCAATACTTCCAAATCCACTTAACGTCTTAGTTCTAACTAGTCTCTTGAGAGTATTGAAATGAGCTCGTTGTATCTTTCCACTACTGGGTCCTCATCATCACTCTGGAAGGAGGTCGGATAGTGAACAGTCGTGACCTGTAGTTGTTCCCACTCCTCCAAATCAGAATTTTTAGATGCTTGATCACTGTCATTTATGTAGGAGAGGTCTTCTAGTCTGATTTCACTTAGGCTCTCACCATCACCTTCTGCTGCTTCAAGCATTTCAACCTCTTCTTCCTTCTAGTTTTCAGCATCTACGTCGGTTGTCCCAGCATGTGTTGTAAGTTTTGTTAATCCATCTTCAACAGCTAATGATTTCTTTCCTTGAGTAGGAAGCAACTCTTTTTTGATGGGAGAAAGGCTTCCTGATTCCTTTCTAGCTAAACTTTCATCAAGACTTTTCATTGCCCCAAGGAGGTCAACTTCTTCCTTTTGATGCTCACCTTGAATGTTTTTTGTCCCAACACTAACTTGTGTCAAATTCCTTGGTCCAATCTAAATGTGTTGTCCTCTAGACATTGAAAAATCTTCCACCACATGGGATGACTCTCCTTCATTGAGAGTTGGCTACTTTGACTTGTTAAAACTGCCCTTGGCTCGAGTGATAATGTTTTCACATGATGAACAAGTTGATTCTGAGTGGGGTGCATTGTGGAATCTGCACCAACTAGACATCAGTACCTCTTCCAATCTGAGCCTACCCTTGCTGCTCAAGTGTTCTTGGATTAGCTCCTTGAATGCCTTGGTTGCCATGTGAGCAAATTTTTCTTCTGGATCTGCAAGGGCCAAGGGTTGATAAACTTCCCAAAAGGGAATTTCTCCTTGCAAGACTCTTTCAATTCTGCCCAAGAAAGTCAGACATCCTAGTTCGTTATGTCTATGAGTATAATGGATCCTACATTCATCTGCCAATGAAAATTGCTGCAATGATCTCCTCAATCTTCCATTTAAATCTGTATGTAGCTGAGTGATGTTAATTTGCAAATGCTCTTCCATTTCAACTTGATTCCATTTTTCCTTTTAAAATTTTATGATTTTAACTTCCAGCATGTAAAGAGATCTTCCTATCTCATATCTTACTTGAAGGTTCTCTCCAACTTCCAACTTTCAGCTTTGTAGCCTCAAGCTCAGCCATGCCCTCCTTCAAGCGCTAGTTCTATTGATGGGTGTTTTTGCACCTTCTCAACATAGGCAATGCATAAGTGCACTACCTCTCTTGAAAGGAAATCTCCTACAAAGAAGTTGCAGAAAATTCCCAAGGTCTCTCGGGTGTTAGGTCTTGAAAAACTTGGAATCTCTTAGTTGGTTGATGTGTTTTGTTGGTATCACAAGGTGGTCTTACGTATGAGTTACAAAGCATGGGAAGTTGGTTCTGCAAATGGAGTTTCAAGGTGTTGTAAGTGAATGAACAGTGGTTGTCCACTCAGAATAGAAAGTTGAAACTCACCAAGTTCATTTGATTTAGCTTCATGGTGATGCTTGGAATCCTACTCTAATAAGGGACTAAAAGAAACAACAAAAGGGAAAGGGTTAAGAAAGCTTCACTAATCCTAAACTATGAATGAACAGTAACAATGGAAGATGCTACAATAGACAAGCTTCCTAAACTGAGTTTTTATTGACAAAGAGAAACCTATAGCTACACAAAACTAGTGCAATCTTCTAAGGTCTATTGACAAGCTTCCTAAACTGAGTTTTTATTGACAAAGAGAAACCTATAGCTACACAAAACTAGTGCAATCTTCTAAGGTCTATTGATTTTTAGATTACACATACACATCATGAACATGCAATTGAACTAGGTTGTTGCAATGACATAAAGAATCCTAGGCTAACTTTGCACAATATCTTGTCATCAACAAGTGCTAAAAGTATGGGTTGAAAGCTCATCAAATACTACAACAACAAGATCATTATAACAACCATTCAAGAACTACATACTAAAAAACTAACTTGGAAGTAGAACCATGCATGCATAAAGAACAAACTCAAGAAGAAACACCCATAAATCATGCAATGTTCCTCTCTATTGCTGCAAAATTCCTTTACACCAATTCTCCAACCATTTACAAATGAGGGGCAAGCCCCTATTTATAGTTTTCCAAAGCTCGAATGAATGGCTAGGATTAATTTGCATTGTGTGGCTCAGATTTGTTACAAGTTAGGGTTTCACCTACCCCCCATTATAAAACAATTTAAAAGATAGCTTTTTCTTATTCCTATTTTGTCTTGTAGTGCCCAGGTGCTGTAGCAATTTTTTCCTATAGCAGACTACCCTTTTGCTGTAGCTAAAACTATTTAAAGGTTGCCTTCTTGATGGTTTTGCAACATATCTCCAACCAATCAAGTGCATCTTGTTTGCAGATTTGCATCGTTGTTAAATGGATTAGCCATCCCTGATCCGATGAGACAACTCCTGATGGATCATGATCGTTTAGCGAGAACAAGACAACTCCCTCCTTTCAACTTAATGGATAGTCACCTGATCCCCCAGTACTGACTTCCTTTAGTATGCACCCTATGCGCTGACCCATCTTCCTATAATGCCAACCCTTTTGCAACTATGTGTTCTCATTCGGGCAAGTTTTAATTTGAAATCCGTGATTTTCAAAAAACCCCATGTGAAAGTGCTCTCTTTATTGCAGTTTTGATTATAGCTTTGTTTCTTTGAAGGGATTCTTTGTCTTCTCATTTGATAACACCTTCTTGACCATCCTATTGTTTCAATGGATCCCTCCCTTTGGAAAATGATCATTTTCAAGTAGGATTCCCCAACATGCATTCATTAAACACACAGATCTTCTACTTGAGCCCCCATGGATAGGATTCCAGCCATCATCACAGATGTTGAGCAAAAGCACCTTCTTGCCCTAACTCTAGTAGTAGTCTGCTCTCTTTGAGACCTATGTGCAATACGAAAAAAAATTAAATAGGGGGGGTCATTAAATCATTAATCATGAAAAGCTTTAATTCATTCCATAGCACAATCCCTTATGCAAGCCTCAAATAGTCATCTTCCTCATAGCATTATTCTTGAAAACAACATGATTAAAATAGTTATTTTGAAATACTGATTAAGCTTATAGGAGTAACCCACCCTTGATTAGAGATATAAAGCTTCACATACTAAAAGGTTCATTAAAATATCTCCTAGTTGTAATCAAATCCCTCTCACAATTTGGTATCCCATCACTTATAACAAATCCCCTTAGGTAACCATATTTGAATTAAAGACTACATTGGCATAGTCTCTTCGCCATTGTCAGAAGGATAATGGAACTTCAAAAATAGGGTGGCAGAATTACACTCTGGGCTGAAACATTATTGGTATTCCCCTCCAGTCAGCTCATGTCCCTAATCTGCTTCCAGAGAAGTGCACTTTGATAAGACTCAATTAGACTTGAAGATGAGATTTTATTAGGGATGTTTTATTAGTATGCCCAAATTTTTGTTGAAGATGAAAGGTCCCCTTCCATCGAGGGAATGAGCGCTAGAGGTAATGACTTGGGAAGAGCCATCCAAATGACATTATAGGGAGCAGGCTCCACACGAATCATGCCTGTTAGCTATGATGCAGGAAAAGGTGTGTGGGGCACCGAGGTGAGAAGGTGGTGAAATATGGAAAGATACCAATGACATCCTGCCCAATTGTTCCCACAAGAAGTAATTGTGGAGGTCTATCTTGGGTCATCAATGGGAAGACGCCATTATGGTTATCAATCCAGTATTTCTTTGCGAGAGCCCAAAACCTTCATGCCACCACCACCTTCATTCCCTCATCAGCCTTTTACTTTACTCAGATACTTAGAGGGGAGATCTCAGAGTAGCCATAAAACCTTGTATTCTTGGCCATTTCCCCACTTTTCCTATTCCCCCTTGAGCTCGTGATTTAAACTCCTTTCACATTTTATACACCTTGTTATTTCTTTTAGCAGTTGATGTCTTCATTGATTGTCACTAAGATATACCACAATTTTTTGGGGTTCCAAAGTGGATAGAACGTGATCACTATTTTCATTTTGCTACATGCCATTCCACCATGTCTTTCATCAAAGCCAAATGTCCTCATAAATATTTCAGCTCGTATACCTTCATCTTGGAGATAAACGAATGCCGAGAGAAAAGGCCTCGGGTATGAAGAGATCCCCAGTCAAGCTCCTCCATCAAAAAATACCCACTACTATCCCTTAGGGTTAGCGATGATAGCCTATAATGATCTTAATCATTGTCATTTGAGCCCAAGTAATGCCTGCCTCTCTTCATCTGCAAATGGTGCAAGAGCACCTTGGCAAAATTGGGCCTCTATGAAGCAATGCTTTAAAATTTGATTCAATGTTACTATTACCACTTTGTAAATCATGTTATTAGACTCATGTTTCATATATTTGAGGTCATGTTGAGGTCATTTAAAGGGATGATGAACACTGATATTTGAAGAATGATGTGATGCCTTTAAAAATTCCATTGTATGCATTTTTGGTTTGAGAGTGATGGAATTAAGGAAGTAATTTAATAAAAAATTATATTTTCAAGCTTTTTCTACAAAAAAATTGTGTTTGCAGACTGTTACCAATTTTTTGCTTCAGCTCAATTGGTGGAGATGGCTGAATGCTATCACATCGTGAGGTGAAATTGTAGTTTAGGTTCAATGTTGTTTCACATTATCATTATTATGCATTGAGTAACAGTTATGCATCTTTAAAGGAGAAATAGAGTTTCAAAAATTAAGCTTCCAGAATGCCTTTAAGATGTTCCAGAAATGACAGAAATACATAATTGAACCAAATGAGCAAATAGCATTTCAGATGCTTTATTTCATTTCATGAAGAAACTCATATTTTACAAGGCTTCATTTGATTTTGACAATTAGAATGATATTACAACATTGCATTTAAATGCATTTCCTTTTCAAGTGTTCTTTTCTTTAAGTAAGAATTGAAATCAAAGATCCACACAAGCCATGGATGTAACTGTCATAGTGCGTAACTAATAGCACACTATACTATTAAAGATGCAGAAAAGAAATCACATAAGTAAATAGCATAATCATCATTGCCTGATTTGGCCGATGGTTGTTGGATGGTGCACCGTTGTCTTCTTGTGCTCCGTCGACCTATAAGAGGAAACGAGGGGAGTCAGTGGCTCCGATTATGATGCAAATTATATGAGGCATCCACAATAGTATAGCCTACTAGTAATCATGCATTGAAACAATCAATCAAGTGCAGTACAAAAGAAATGAGCTGAAGGAGAAATAATAATATCATGATCAACATGTTCTATTTTTATGCTAACAATGTTTGTTTCCTTGTGCAGTTATAGGTAAAGTCATGAAGTTGAACACTATTCGAAGACCAAGCATGTGGAGAAAAATGGGGTCCCACAAGGGTTGAGCTCGACATGCTGCCCTATTAAAATGGGCTGAATTTAAAGATACATCATCATATTCATCAAGTGAAAGTGAAATACAACTAAAGGAGTAAAACAGATTTATCCATCAAGAACCTAAACCAACTGTACATTCATAAAGATCAGGTTATACATTTTGAAGTCTACAGGTGAGCAGTGAATTTAGTTCACTTGAGGAATTCAACTGAGTGCATTTACATCAGATATTGTTGAATAAGTTCATGTTCTGTGCTTATCATAATAATATATGTCATGCAAATTTCAGTGTATCATTTCATTTTATTCACAGTCAAACATAGTGAATAGGCATACATTATGCCTTAATGGTTTGTCTTAATTTTCATCATTAGAGAAAATAGATTTGAAAGAAGTTTATTAAGTGAAAGATAAAAATGCATGAAGAGTACCATGTTTCCCAAAAGTACAAAAGGTGGATAATGCATTCAAATGACAAATGATAGCCACTTCTAGTTTAACAGTTTCATTCTAGATTGGTGCTTCTGAGGCTTTAGATTTGCATAGGAATTGGTGAGTAGAGGTGGTTTGTGGTGTTGCAATGTTCAATCTGAGCCTCTACATAAAGTCTAAGAGTAGAAGGAAATGTTATTGTATGGTAAGATCAAGGTTTTCAAAAGGAGAACATTTTTGAGTGCAAAGGAAGGTAACTTGATACAGTAGCAAGCATCAGTGATACAGTACCTGGATATGGGGTATTGGTTAATGAAAATCTACAGCAAGGACAACTAACTCGGTTTGGTCGGGATGGTGCTTCAAACAAGATCATTTATCAATTTTTAAGGTGAGGTAACAATCATTGTACATTCAAATTGTTTTCAACTAGGCACACTTGAACAGAGTTGTCAAAATCAGACTTTGGAAGGCACGAGAGGAATCTTTTAGATGCAGATATGTGGAAGTTTCAGGTGATAGGAAGCCTGAGGAATATCAAGTTTTAATACAGTGCAACATTGGAGAATGCAATATGACATGATCATTTCAGAATGCTCCAGAAGGTGTTAATCATGTATGGAAAAGGGGCAAGTAAGGTGTACTCCATATAGTGATGCAATGTCTCAATTCAAAAAATCTCTATGGAGTTCAAGAACAGAGGGTAGAAGTTGTGTTAAAGTTGAGAGAAATCAAAAGACACTCCTGTGCGTACAAATTATAGGCATGGAAATAATATACATTAAGAGGTCATCCTTTCCATAACAGATAAACACAGAATCATGCTGGAAGTAAGAAGTTCAAGTTCCTTAGAAGCCTAGTTTATCATGATAAAATGAAGATGTAGGAATTGGAGAGGAATCAAAGTCAGCTTTAATAACAAATGCCAAGTATGAATTTTTGCAACTGAAGGTGTAAAGTGTCACTTAATGGTTGAGTCCCTAAATTGAATATGGATAAATGCACAAATTTATGTTTCTCTCACAGGGATGTTTATTTTTTAGGAAAAATGTCATGACAAATAGCATCAGTAATGCAACGAAGAAGTGTTCTTTTCTTTAAGTACGGAATGCTAAGGAAGTTAAAAGTGAAAACAAATATTCAAGACATTCTTTTGTTACAGAGATTCAGAGAGATCACTGGTTATTTGAGCGGAACCCTTAAGAGTAAATGCAAAAGGAGTATACAAAATTTTATCATTTTTCAATCATCCATAAGGGTTTTCCTTTTTCAAATAACAAAGCAGTTTTTTCTATCTTTCCAGCTGAATTCTTTGTGTGAATTAACAAGTACCAGTGAAGTTTTATTCTTGGATCAGGGTTCAGAGTATATAAAGCATGTATTTTTCTATTTTTTGTGTTACCCAGGTGAGGGTCTGTTAAATAAATGGCAAGAATAAATGCAAAGTATGGGTGGTCGAGCTCTGTCAGGAAAATAAGAATATGTGCATTTTTCTTTGAAAATTTCCAATACCCATGTCATTATTTTGTTTCAAAAGCCCAGAATAAGCCATTGATTGTTTTGGGTCGAGCCCATATGAACTAAGATCATACCATAAATTTGCAGTTTTGAATCTATGGTACCCAATTCAAGAGTTGTTTTCAAAAATATAGAAAATGCAATAATGGAGAGAACCCATATGGGTTTTATATAAAATAGTAGTAGAATACAAAGATGCAGATTTCTGTGTTAAATCGAGCTCAGGAAAAAGGAAAATACAGTCCTCTTTTGAGATTTCAAATACCCACATGTGGGTTTGTATTCAAAGAACAGAAAGTGCAATAATCATGATAACCCATGTGAAGATTTCACATGAGACAGCAAGAGAGTATAAAAATGCAAGTTTCCTAAGGTGGTTCGAGCATCAAAAGCAGGAAATTATAGTTTTGTTCAAATTTTTGTGATACCCACGAGCTAATATATCTCCAGAAAGACATAAAGAGGAACTTTTTGTGAAGGGTCAAGCCCAAAACTTAAACAATGCTTCCATAATCCACATTTGGTGTGGCCTGAAAATGGCCAGAAGTTTATAAAGTAATGCAAAGATTCTTTAGGTTTTTATAGAGCAAAGAGGAGATACGATTTCGAGTGGAGATTACCAGTCGAAGCTAGAAGTAAGCACCCTAGCCGCGGCCAAGAGTTCTAGATACTTTCCAGAAGACAAGATCTCAAACCCATAAGGAGCAGGCAAGCTCTTATGGTGAGAATGATACACAACAATGATTGGTGTAAGCATAGGAAAACACACAGAAAATGCAAGACAAAGGCATTAGAGATTGTGTAGCCACGGCCTCAAGGCCAGAAAATTAAAATATGAAGCCATGGAACTATGATAAGAAGCTTACCTCTGCATAGTAGAGGAAAATAATAACACAAGGCGAGCTCTCGTGGAGTGGACTAACAGAGGCCAAACTCGAGTTCATGTCGGCTAAGGTGAATCAAAGTACAACAAAGAAAATCAGAGATAAAAGCATACAGGCCGCGGCCTTAGGGCCTTTTGATATTCAATAAGAAGTGGAGGAACTTCGATACAGATAGAACAAAGTTTACCCATTGGAGTATTAGTCGACTGATGAGCATGGCGAAGGTTATCAAAGCATTCGAGCTCGATTTTAACTCAGTCATGGTGGTAGCGGCAGAGCTTCTTTCCTTCAAACTAGAGAGTGCAAAATGAGTGATTATTAGGGTTTGACTTTGTTTTGATCAAAACCCTAATTCGACCCTATGATGATCCAGAATATTCGATTAGAACACATGTTGAATTTCAATGGAGGCCGAACCTTTGCATTATGACTTATTAAAATCTAAGTCTAAATGTATATGAGGGGGGCCAAATTCCTAAGTTGGTCAATGGGTTAAATCTTGGTGACTTATTTCTTTTCCTTGGTGAGATATGAAGTGGTGAAATATGAAGCCTTGGGTATGGTTTAAACAATGATAATATTAATAGATATCTTGTGACCTAAGATTAGGTTTTGATGCCATATGACCTAGGTTCTTTTGTTTAGGGTCATTTACCTTTTTAGGGTTTTATTTTTTGATTGATTTTAAAGAAATCAATGTGAATTTTGATGAGAAAGGGAAGATTATGTGTTTTATTTTTATGATTTTTGAAGAAAATCAAAATATTGTAATGGAGAAATAAGGAGCTTTTCTTTTTTTTGCAAAATATTTTCAATCTTTAATTGCAAAAATAAGATTAATTGTGCAAATCTGCATCTTGTAAAGCAGAATCATAAAGCGATATTCTATAAATTGCTTTGTGATTTCTTGCTAATTTTAGCAGATTTTTGTTGACTTTTCCTCTTTGTCGGATTTCAGACCTATCTTGGAGAGATAAGGGTTTTTTTGAGCTTTTAAAGAAAATCCAGCCTATTTTTAGAGGCTTGACAATGTGATCATAAAAGTAGTATGCTTTTTTCTGCTTTTAGGCAATTTTTTGAGACAGTTTGAAGCCTTTTTTCCTTGAGCTTTTTCTGAGCTTAGATTAGGGTTTCTTGAGAGCTATGTTTTGATAGACTGTCTTTTCAGCTCTCCTCTCTCGATAGTTCAGATCAAAGTTCCTGTTCATACACTTTTCAGAGCTTGTGAACCCATTTTTGTACTCAGTTCTCAGATTGTGGATTCTCCTTTAGTTGAATAGAGACAACATTCCTACGTCTCATTTCTATGTCCATTTGCAGTTTCAGTTTGATCTTATCTTGCGATTTCTGTTTATAGAGTCCTTGTTTTGTGCTTAAGCTATAATTATTAATGCAAAAAGTTTAGAATACAGGTTGCATGTTGTGCTTCAAGTCAGGTCTTCATGCAAATTATTTATGTATTAACTGTTCATGAGAAGTTGTGAAAATACTGCATCTCTTTGAAAGCTGTTTGTGAGGAAGAGATCATAATCATCATTAAATAATTATCAGGTTTTGAAGTCATCGTTTAGGCTCAGATTTATTTTCAGATTCATCTTTTTATCCCTTTCCTCATAAGTAATTTAGAATAGGACTTATCATTCGGAGAACCAGCTCACTCTGGAGATTCCTCCTTCGCTCAGATCACCCACATCTGAAGGAGGTTTCCATGTTTCAGTAGGTTGCTGAATATTGCATTCAGTAGGGTGCAAATCTATTGACAATAGTTTTTGGCACGCCCGGTGGGACTTTGAAAGCTACTTTCAGAGAATTTTTTATTTTTTCAGTTTGCTGTTTGGTGTATGCAGCAGATTTTTCATCCTTCTCGAGGCTATCACAATATACCTATCGACTCTGGTTCTATTTTTGCATGCTAGTGCAACCCGCGCATGAGAAACATTCAAACAAGATGAAGCTTTGTACCCTTTAAGTATCGAGAGTTGTCCCCATCACGAAGAAGAGGTAGGACAGTAAGGAGGCTTTTTGAAACCCCTGCAAGATTGAAGTCAACACCTCCTACTCTTGGTTCTCTAGTTCTATCACCTAGTACACCAATTCCGATCTCACAAATACCACCAATGGTAGCACCACGAAGGCAACACCCGTTCGTGCCTTTCAATGGAGGAACCCCGTTAAACATACTTCAGCACGATGATATTCTAGTAGTATCCCTTAGAGGTCTGTTGTATTTCACCAGAGAGGATTACACTACACCAGTCGAGCACATCCGTGACGTGGCCACGCTATGCTCGGTGCATAATATCATGCTGGAGAACGTCACTCTAAGGCTGTTAGCTGCGTCACTTAAGGGAAAAGTATTACAATGGTTCATATGCCTCGCAACAAATTCTATCATGACATGGGATGTGTTAGGTAATGGCCTATACCAACATTTTGTTGATAAATCTGACAATTTATCTTTATTAGAGCAATTGAGCACCATTCAAAGGGCGCCACACGAACACTTGGGGGACAGTGGTAAAACCCTTACCAGCACATGCATTTCTATTTTATTTAAAAGCTTTAAACAGTAAGATTGTTGTTATGACTCAGTCTATGGGTGGTCTAACGCTTCCTAATGCTTATAATATTTCCATTAACGCTTAAAATTGCTTTATTCAAGCTAGAGACATAGCTCCTAGACCTCCTATGCCTTTATTTCTAGAAATACAACCACCTATTCCTACTACTATACCTCCCTTGGTTGCTTTTCTGCCAATTCCAGCGATAGGTTATCATAATACAACCTAAGAAGTCGCTGCACCAGCCCCAAATCCGAAGATGCAAGAGCTAAAAAACATATCGAAGACCATTGGGAATGATCTTGTGGCTATTAAAAAGCATGTTGGTTAAGAAAGTAAGCCTTATCAAGCCCCTTATCAGCAAAACCAGCAAAATAGACCCACTTTCCAAAATGACTATCAAGCCCAACGGAGAAATTTCAACCCTAGGCCATTCTAGCCATACAACCCGAACGCAGCCAGTTCGTCAAAGGAACTTGTGCTGCAAAATAATGTTTCCCAAGAATGCGATTGGTGTTATCCGTGCAATCAGCCCCACAACCAATCAACGTGCGCCAACGGAGTAATAAATCAAGATTTAATGGTGCAAAATGTATATGCTGCTTCAAAACATGTTGCAGATCATAATCAAGAACAACAAGATAATTTAGAAGTCGCCTTGCCGAACTGGCAGAGCTCCGAATTCTGTGGCGTGAATGGCCAAGACCAGCAAAATTCTCCTATTTCAGCTAATACCATATCTAAAAAATGAGCTATGGACTCAAGACAGCAAGCTGGAAATTCGCAGCAGCAGCCTGCAGTTAGTAAGTAGCCTATTTCATTAGATGTTAACGCTGCCACGCAACCTAGAATGCAGATTCTGCAAAGAGGGTAGGAGATACCTAGCAAAGAGCAACTAAAAATGCATTCTCAGCCTTTGCAGAGGAAAAATGAAGCTGCTTTCATAAAAAACCAGTAGAAGGTAAATTCTTCATTATTCAATATTATCGAGAATCTCAAGAAAACTACTGTCAACATGTCGATTCTAGACGCTCTGCAGCTTATAGGGTAGAAAATTCTACAGCAGAATGCTTTGGCTGAGTTGTCTATTTTTGACAACACTAATCAAGGGTTTGCAAAGGTTGTGATGGCTAATGACTTGGAGGAGAAAGGTGGGCAGAAAGCAAAAGAGGTAAAGCCCCCTCCATTTTATTTAAGTCTGATCATAGGTTATAAAATCATTCATAATTGTATGGTTGATTCTGGTGCCAGTAGTTCAGTCATGCCTAAGAGTTTAGCTGATAAATTAGGCCTTGTTTACGAGCCTAACCCTTAGAAAGGTGTAGCGCAATTAGATGGGTATGTTGTTAAGACTACTAGTATTATAAAAAATCTAGCCCTCACTTTGCAGGCATCCCCAAGTTTCGCTAGTCATCAGGATATTCATGTTATAGACTTACCACCGCACTTCACCATTTGTCTATCAAGAGATTTTACAGCCAAGTTGGGTGGGTTTTTGTCTTTTGATTGGTCTCATCTATTTTTTAGAACAAGGTATGGTACAAAAGTGACGATTAAGTCTGAGCCTCTCGCCAAAGACCATATCGAACCATACTCCCCAAACCCTATAAATGCTAATCTCTATGCCACCTCTGCAATGGAAGAGCAAGCCATGACCTCAGACTGTAGCACCCAGGAAGACTACATCAGTCTCGATGAATGGGCAGCCGAAGATCACAAACTTGATCCGTTTCAGAACACAGATGAGGTAGGACTAGGAGTCTATATGATTTGAGAGTCTGATTGCGACATGCCTAATCTTTGTAAAGAGGATGAATTGTCTACAGGAAAAGATAATGAGCTTTGGAAGCTCTATTTCGATGGTTCGAGAAGCAGTGTTGGTGCCGGGGTTGGAACTATGTTGATATCACTTGAAGGAGATAAGTATTTTTCAGCTTGCAAATTTTCTTTCAGCTGTTCAAATAATACAGCTGAGTATGAAGCATTGGTGCATGGCCTTGAGTGGGCCTGCAAATGAGGTATTAAATGCTTACAAGTTTATGGTGATTCTGAATTTGATTGTTAATCAGGTCAGAAATCTAAATGCTGCTAAGAATGATTTGCTTAAAAAATACAAGCATCGTGTATGGGATTTAATGGAAGATTTTAATGCTTTTAACATCATGGCAATTCCTTGGAATCAAAATAAGCATGCTGACAGGCTCGCTGCCATAGGAGCCCAGTTTGATATTCCCAAAGAAATTCATAAGGTAGAAGCACGTTAGTACGTGAAGATAGTGGTCAAACCTTCCATACCTGACAATAATGTGAGCTAGTAGGTTTTTGACAGTGATGAGCAAATTATGAATTTTCTGATTGCTGAAGCTGGGTTTGCAGATGGAAATCAGCAAAAGTGGTAGCAGCAATATGAGGACCAGATTATGCAATTAAAGACAAATAAGTTGCCGAAAGGATTGGTGACCTTAGAATCAGTGTTTAATTCAGATGATCAAGTTCGGAGGGACAAGTGCAACTTAACAGTTAAAGAAGAGCATTATGCAGCCATCAAAATTTTCAAAGGCAAGCTTCTCAAGCTGGGAAAGGTATGTAGTCATGAGGAACAACAAGCTTTCATTCTGTTATGTTAGAAATATAGTGATATTTTTGCTTGGGAGTACAAAGATTTGAGAGGTTTTAACCCTGATTTAGCACAACATACCATCAAGCTTGAGCCTGGTGCAAAACCAGTAAGGTAGAAGCAAAGACCGCTTAATCCCAAGTTGGAACACCTTATGAAGACTGAACTGAATAAGTTAGTTGAAAGCGGTATTATTTTTCCTATTAAACACACCTCTTGGGTGTCAAATTTAGTGCCAGTCAAGAAAAAGAGTGGAGAAATTAGACTTTGTGTCGATTTCCGAGATCTGAATAGAGCATCATTGAAGGACCATTACCTGCTCCCTTCCACGGAGCAAATTTTACAAGTAGTTTCTAGTTTTGACAAATTTTCTTTGTTAGATGGTTACTTAGGTTACAACCAGATTCTGGTTAAGTAAGAAAATCAATTTAAAACAACATTTACAACCAAGTGGGGCACGATGGCCTATAAGAAGATTCCTTTCGGCTTATCAAATCCTGGAGCAACTTTCCAGCGTGCTATGGATATGGCCTTTCATGGCCTCATGAACAAGTTTGTTCTGGTATATTTAGATGATATTACTATTTTTTCCAGAAATGCTAATGAACACTTGGATCATTTGGATCAAAATTTTCAGAGGTGCGGAGAGTTTGGAGTATCTCTCAACCCAAAGAAGTGTATATTTTCAGTACATGAAGGAAAACTGCTCGGACACATTGTCTCAAAGCAAGGTATTTCAATTGATCCTGAAAGAGTTTCCGCAATTCTTGAATTTCCATTACCAGCTCACAAGAAAGGCTTGCAAAGATTTCTTGGGAGAATAAATTTTGTAAGGAGGTTCATACCAAATATCGCAGCCTTGCTGCAACCTCTCACTTCTATGCTAAAGAAGAATATGCCATTCAGTTGGACCAAGGAAGGCAAGAGGAGCTTCGAGCAGATCAAAGAAGCACTCGCAGCCGTTCCTACTCTCATTAATCCAAACTTTGAAAAGACTTTATTCTATATGCTTTTGGAGGAGTAGATACAGTTTCAGCCATGTTATGCCAACAAAACAAGGAAGGCTTAGAGCAGCCTATTGCATTTTTCAGCCAAGTTTTGCACGATTACGAGGTAAAGTACTATTTTGTGGAGAAACATGTTTTTACTGTTATAAGAAGTTTGAAAAAGTTTAGACACATGTTGTCCAACAACAAAGTTCATTTGCTGGTAGCTCATTTGACTGTTAAGTATTTTCTACTTAACAAGGATATTAATGATAAGCGTGTTGGTTGGATCACTAAAGTAATGGAGTTCGATGTTGATATAAAAGTAACCAAGCTCGTTAGAGGCAAAGGTGTGTGCGAAAAAATTGCTGGAAATGAGGACAGCAGCTTAAAAGAGGCTGCAAATACAGAAACAGTGTTAAATAATGATGTTTCGAGTGTTGTTCAAGCACCTCCTGCAACATGGTTGCAGTAGATGATACATTATCTGCAAACTGGTGAATGCCCCGAAGGCCTAGACAGA
>VDFB02309642.1:0-10042 GCA_007258455.2 Sequoia sempervirens | reverse complement strand
GTAATTGAGGAGGATTCATATATTTTGTAATTGTAACATTTTGTATGATCTCCCTGATCTTGGAGATGAGCTTTGTAATGGTATATGGACTTAATGTAATCTTTGGAAGAATTCATTATTGTACTTTGTATATTATGCAATGGGTTAAAGCTTTGATGTATGTTGTTTATCATGAGTTAATTTCATATGCTATGGTTAGATTAATTTTGTAAGTTTTTGGATTCACATGTAGACGCGTTGCATGGCCCGGAGGATGTATTTGTTTAGAGTAGATTACTTTACTTGTTATTGTTACTCTTTTTAAGGAAAAAATTAGTTGTGCTTCCGTAGTGCTGCATTGTCCTCTAGTTTACATGGTGAGTTTTTACAGTGGTAGATCTAGGTTTGAAAGTATAATCCTTTCTCATTGGAAACCAAATATTTTTCTTTGAGGGCTTTATCTTGATCTTCTCTAGAGTTGAAAATAACAACAAAGTACCCCATCCTCATAGATATAGAAAATTTTTGAGACCTCTAACATGAAGTATGCCCACCAACCCATAGGAAGGATGTAGACCACTCATGAGCAGTTTTTGATTATTACCCTCTTAAGGACTATTCTAGGTTGTGACCATGACTAACACCTTAGAAAGACCATTGCAGGATTCATTTTTCCTTGAATTTTGAGTTTCTTTTTATGCATTTATAGGCCATGATATTCCCTAAAACCATGAGAAGGGGGCTCCTATTGATATTCATGCTCTTGTTGCTTGATTCTTGCAAATATTTAGTAATTTTTCATATTTTTTTCTAAAAGGAATTACCCCATGTACAAAAGAATTGAGTTAAAAAAATATGACTTTCTAAAGAAATATCAAAACAACAAAATAACGTAATTTTTTCTTATGATTTTATGTAATAATAGATAAAATAAAGAAATTTTTATCCTAAATCTAACAATTATCTCTTTGAAAGTAGTAAAGTATCTTATTGTACAATTTTTAAGGTCATCAATTGTCACCCTTGATAATTTCACACTAGGTTTAGCTCCCTCTTCTGTACTTTGAACTAATTATTTATTTAATCTATTTATTTTGTAATAATCTTGAGAAAATCAATAGTTGTATTGGGAATACAAATTTAATATTTATTTACCAATTCTTAAGGTCCCAAAATACATATGGACTAGGGTGGTAGGGCCTCTCTCTAGCCTATTTTGACCTCGATTCAAATATTTTGATATCTACATTTTAACATTTAGAAATCTAAAATCATTTTTCGGTTGTTTGTAACTAATTTACATAAAATTAAAGAAATGCATATAAATACAATTCTTTTTCACCACTTAAATTTGAAGAGAAATTTCAAGGTAATTGAGATCATACTTAAGCATCCTAAAAATAGTGAAGAGTGCAATTTATAGAATTATAGCAGCATTATTTTAGTCAAGCATCATGTTAGAAATATATCATGTTTTCATATGAGTTTGTTTATGTTTCATATTCATGTGTTTTACATGAGTAATAACACTTGCAAGATTTAAAATCAAACATTCAATTATAATTTTATACAATTATAAGAGAGTGCTAATTTCATTTCAAGTGGAGCAATAGTGTAATAATCGTGTGGGAGATTTAGTGTAAGGATATATTATCATAGAAACTAACATCAAATGATATTTTTCAATTGAAGGGGTGGTGCTAGAGAGTATTGTTTAATGTAAGTTAATTGAATAAAATTAAGATTAGTTGTTAGTTGTTAGGTGGTTATCAGTCGTTAGTTTGTTGGAAAGCTTTATATAGCCATTACTAAGTCATTTTTGTTTTGATTATTTTTGAATAAATAATTGTTAAATTTGAGCTTTGTCTTGATTTCAAAAGAATATTATGCTTTATCTTTTCCTAAGGATTGTATTGAAACATAGAGAAATAAAATGTAAAATTAATGTATACACCTAAAACTCAAAAGATAGGTCATGAAATAGCACCTCTAAGTAAACTTAAAATAAAATGAACATAATCCATATTTTCCAACTATGTTACCTTGGCTATAAAAAAAGAAGAGGTAGTGTATAATGTATCTCTCTTTATTTATGTCATGCAAAGGGAAGAACACTCAACTAAGAATAATGTTCAATGGTGATAAATGTGTTAATTTGTGACTCTATTTTTGGAAGTTCAATCTTATACATAGAATATGGTCGGGTTGCCTTAACATCTTTAGCACATTGGTTTGGTTTAGTATTAATAATGATTATGTATTTCATTATTATTATGATTACATTCTTATTGTTTTAGCTTACATGTCTAAGTGAATCTTCTAGATTCTAGTCTTTGTATATGTGAGATGTGAGTTGATCTTGCAAGATAAATCTAAATGCTAAGAAATAAGTTTTACGTAAATTCCAGATAATATGAAATATGAAATTGCACCTCATTAACAACATTTATATGATAAAAAAACAGCATTTATATGATGAAAAACAATCAATTCATGAAATATGAAATGTACAATGACATCTCATAAATGAAACTATAAAATATAAATTAACTAGAAATAAAATCATTTAATTAATTATTATCCGTTCATTAAACATCTTTATAACCATGATGAATGTGAACACGGCAAGGATGGCAAGGATTGACACGGCCGCGCCGACTGCTATACCAATAATTGCTACTGTACTTAAGCCTTTTGATCTCTTGGAATGACCTGGAACAAAGGAGGCAATTTTAGGTTTTTAAAATCCATTAAATTAATAAACGATGGGGTTTGAAGAAGGCGCATCAGTTTAAAGGAAGCACAATCTCTCACTCAGAAACAGGTAGTCCCATTTAGATAGGAGAAAGTAAGATCCAAATTCCCCTGGTGACTTATAAGCATGCAAGCTTAAACTGTAACCAAGCTTTACAATATCTGATCGCTCAAAATACTTAGTCCCGACCGATGGAAAAATCCGAAGGTGTATTGTGAGATATTCAGTGGTGTCAAAATACATGCAGCAAAGTATATATACCGATGACCCCTGCGACAAACTCAAGTTGGGCATCAGGGTATTCTCCAAATTTTGGAATCTGGAATGATTGTTCAGAGGTGAAACGAAAGTTGATCTGAACACCAGACTCCCCTAGGAGTGTTCTACTATTGGTTGATGATCTTTGGAGGATCACTAAAATATATAGATCGAATTCCACTAAGAAATATACAATATAAAAGCAATTGAAATCAAACATGAATAATTTCCAGGTGAGTCTGTCAGCATATCAAATCTCCTTCTGCACAGGAAAGGCATTCTGCAGAAGGAGACTTTGAAGACATTTCCAATGCTGGGTTCGAAAGTCTTGATAGAGAAGATATTCGGAGGATCACTGAAGTGCTCCAAGCATATGGGGATGTAGCAGAAACCAATATCTTCTGCTTTCAAAACAGAAAAGCAAGAACCAGAAGAAAACAAAAGCGGTAGAAACAAGGCCTCTATCTGGAGGCCAAATTGCAGAGACAATGCAATTCAAGAATAGAGAGGAGGAGGAGAATGATAGCAAGTCAGGCAAGTGGCCATTTGGAAGGAGGATCCGGTGAAGATCAGGATGCTGCAGATTAGCAGCCTCGGAGGAAACGCTATCACCGACATACGGATCGACAAATCCAAGAGATAGCGTTTCATCCGAAGGTTGCTGATCTGCAGCGTCCTGATCTTCACCGGACCCTCCCTCCAAATGGCCACTGCCTAACTTGCTATCATTTTCCTCCTCTCTATTATTGAATTGCATAGTCTCTGCAACTCGGCAACCAGTTGTGCTTCTCCTCCATTGCCCACCAGGGTTCATCGCTTCATATCCTGAACAGACGAATGGAACCAGTTATGCTCCATGCCCCAACTCGGCGGCCATGGTAGAAACAAGCCTCTATCTGGAGGCCAAATTGCAGAGACAATGCAATTCAAAAATAGAGAGGAGGAGGAGAATGATAGCAAGTCAGGCAAGTGGCCATTTGGAGGGAGGGTCCGGTGAAGATCAGGATGCTGCAGATTAGCAGCCTCGGAGGAAACGCTATCACCGACATACGGATCGACAAATCCAAGAGATAGCGTTTCATCCGAAGGTTGCTGATCTGCAGTATCCTGATCTTCACCGGACCCTCCCTCCAAATGGCCACTGCCTAACTTGCTATCATTCTCCTCCTCTCTATTATTGAATTGCATAGTCTCTGCAACTCGGCGACCAGTTGTGCTCCATTTTTGCTGCCAACTCGCTCAACCGTTTACACAATTGGTGTGGATGGATTGGTTAAGAGCAATATGTGATGTATATATAAGAATGTTGGTGTGCACTGATACTCGTGCTTCTTCCATGTATCCAGAAAACAACTGGCCGCACTGGAGGTTGTGGCACCGATAATGGTGGCGCCAATTGCAGAGGAAGAGAGTTTTACAAGGGCCGGCCCTCTTCACGAGGCTTGCTTCTTTACTCGGTTATAATCGTACGTTCTAGAGGCACGGTTTATCTAGCGCGTGTAATTTTTTTATTTTTTTAATAATATATAATAAATTTCGAGTGACATATATGTAAATCATAATTAATATATTAAATTTATTTTGATTCATATTAAAATAATTAATACAGATCGGAAATCGATCAAGTAAATTTAATATATTCATTATGACTTTAAATTTAATATATTATTAAAAATATAAAATCTAGTTTAAAGTATTAAAAATATATTATTTTTAAATTTAATATTAACAAATAGATAAATATTTTTCAATTTTTTTTGGAAGTTTATAATTTTTATCTATTTTTTATATTGGTATTAAAATTTATTTGGATCAATTCATTTAGCTTTTGAACCATCACTTGGGAGGGAAAACCTGGGGAGATGTCAAAGAAGAAAAGAAATCATGGGAGGTGCCCAATCCAAAAAGGAGATTAGATGGGAAAAACCACACTTTGGAGTGGGTTTATAAAGGTGAGCAATGGGTGGACAAATGCCATTCAAAGCACCGATCCCATGAATGATGATGAGCAAGATACTAGGGATTGTGGTCGCCTCATAACCATATTAGGAGTAGGAAAATTGGCCTATCATGGCTACATCTATATAGGAGGTATTCCCAAAGGAGGATTCCAATTTTAGATCGAAGGTGGGAATACCAAAATCAGAGAAGCAACAACCAGGTTGTGAGCTTACTAAAAACTAATGGCTACAAAAAGGGATGACATGGGTGGTTTTGGGAAAAAAATATTTCAATGGTGGATAGTTTTGACAACTAGTGAAGTAAGGACTATAGCATAGAGCTCGGGAAGTGGGATCACACAAGCATGCCATGGAAAGGGAGGGAAAAGGTGGTAAATGATGAAGTACCATCACACAACTATGCAGATTTCATTAGCTCAAAATGCAAAAGATAGATGTTTGGGGACCTATGCTAGAATCTTCCTGAGGCTGACTCCACACCATATCCTACCATAGGAAATTATGATCCACATAGAAGGAGGGTCTTGGATACAAAATGTGGAAAGATAAGATTAGCTAAGATTGTACCCTAATTGCAAATCTAAGGATCATGGGCAACTAGAATGTAAAATTAATGTGAAGGTCAATAGAGCTAATGGGTATGAGTGGAGGCCGATCCAAGTTGGGAATGTGAAGATAATATTTGTGCAGGAGATTCCATCTAACTCCAGAGATCAAGAGGTGGTGGAACCAATAGTAGTCATAAAGCAGTTGGAATGTCGAATAGGGGGGATGGGGCCCTATATCAAAGAGTTAGGAGAACCATTCACCAATGCCACAATATCAAAATTATGTTGTATGAAGATGGCCAGAAACTAGGAGGAACAAAATTCTAACAATATGAAAGTGGATAAAACTTTTAGCATCCCACAAGATTCTATGGAAGTCATAGGAGGTTTAGGGATAGCTTGTGTAGAAGAAGCGACTAGACTGAAAGAAATGCAAAGGAAATTATGCCTAAAAGGGGAAATGGAGAATCCAATCAGTCTGAATCATGAAGTTCCTCAAAAAGGAGAAGAGGAGAGTGAAGTAGAGGTTGATTCTGAAGAAGAAGAGGTAGGTGAAGAAGAAGAAGGGGAGCTACTATTGAAGTTGAGAAATACATCCTCACAGAACCCAATGAACACCTGCAAGAAAATAACATGTCACATAGAAGAGATACCAAAAACACAAGAATAGTGCTCTCCTTGCCCGTGAAGCAAAAATTCATAAAACAAGAATGAATAATAACAATAAGATCAATTCTTAAGAAAGGAGATCAAACCCTAAAAGGAAACCCTAGTGTGCACACTTAATAATTAATTAGTAATGTGCCTAATTTTAGCTTAAGTAACTAAAGTGATAAGTGACTTAATTAATTAACCAATATGATTAAATTAATTAATTGAAATAACTTATTACTCTAACACCCCCCCTTAAGATGAACTTAGGAAGTAGCTAAAACACTAAAGAAAAGATGCATGAAAACAAAGATGGGTCCCGACAACAAAACCTGATTAGGTACCCATGTACAAATGCAATGAATGGGAAAGAGGACAAAACCCAGTGGGACAAAACCCCCCCTCAATGAGATGGCCTACTGGAAAGAAGCACTAGAAGAACACTAGTGGAGTAACACTAGAATCTTGAATTTGGAAAGCAAGGAAAGATACCTTTGTTTACAAGAAACCATATGAGAGTCTCTAAAGGAAAGAGGTGGAATCAAGATAATGCAACAATAGACCCAATGTCAAGGAACACTGGAAATCTCACAAATTGGAACAACCCTGGAATCTATGAAGCAACAATAGATAAATAAATGATGCGCCCCATAAGAGGGAATGATATGATGAAAGAATCTAGAAGCTATGTGTATCTTGATGCCAATGCCAAACTGTGACTAAAACTAATCCATAGGAGCAAGTACCATGAAGATTCTAGAAGATTAACCATAAAGTGAATGACACTCAAATTGAGATGTGACTTGATGTGAATCTGATGTGATTAAGGATCATTGACCATAGGCTCGCAATCTGAGATGTGAACTGATGTGAAAAAAAATGTGTCAAACTATGAGCAAGATTTGGCCAAAAGAAACTACATAATCCAGATACAACTCATATGAGTTGTCACCAATATGAAGATGAGATCAAAGTGCATGCAATGCAACTACACTCTAATCAAATTATTATTCAAGAAACCCCCCATATGGAACTTTATATAAGTTCATTTATTACAATAACCTATGATTGTAAAAGGAGAGAATGCAAAACATGCATAAATTAAAGAGAAAATGCAAACCTCGTGCATGAAAACAAAAAAGAGTGCATGCACGAATCAATGTTCACATCTTCCTCCATGATGAAAAATAACCTCAAATTTGTGTAGATGAAAAAATCTAAAAAAAAGGCCAACCCCAATGTCAAGAGCTCAAAACTAGCTTTGCATCGATGTCTCGTTTTCCAAAAACAAACACCATGGTCAAAAGTTATGAATTTTTCAAAAAAGTTGAATTTAGCTTACACGAAATAGGTTTTCTAGCAAAAAAAGTTTACTTTTGATTTGATTTCTGCAAAATATACTCACTATTTGTAGACAATAACAAAAACCCAGAAATATATTGATGCGAAGAACAAAACCCAGAAATCATTTTTTGATCCAACAAGTAGAAGATAAAAAAATATATTTTTTAACCTTCAACTAGTAGAAAAAATGGCGTGTGCCACTTTTTGTACAACAAATTTCTCCAAATCTATGCAAGATATGAAAAATCAAAACGATAGCTAGTTGATATTTTGACGGTGGCTACAAAACCCAAAAATATATTTTCCTACAACTAAGTGGAAGCTGCATATCTGAAGCAAAAATGAAAAATGGCTCTAATAAAAATGGCTTGCACCAAACCCTTGATAAAATTTTGACGAAATAAAAGTCAATCGTGACTTTTTCCAATACTCTGAATCCAATGGAGATGCTTGATCTAATCCAAAACGCTCCAGAAATAAGCTCAAGGTATGAAACCCTCGAGGAATCCCGAACGTGCTCTGCAATGAATTTCTCCAAAAAAATGAGAAGGGGCTGCAAGTCAAGGCTTTGATACCATGTTGAAGTTGATAAATACAACCTCACAGAACCCAGTGAACACCTACAAGCAAATAACCTGTCACATAGAAGAGATACCAAAAACACAAGAATAGTGCTCTCCTTGCTTGTGAATAAAAAATGCATAAAACAAGAATGAATAATTACAATAAGATCAATACTAAAGAAAGAAGATCAAACCCTAAAAGGAAAACTTAGTTTGCACACTTAATAATTAATTATTAATGTGTCTAAGTTTAGCTTAAGTAACTAAAGTGATAAGTGACTTAATTAATTAACTAATATGATTAAATTAATTAAGTGAAATAAATTATTACTCTAACAGCTACTAGAAGAAAGAATGATATAACAAATCCAATCAAAGCTAAATAAACCAAACACAAAGAAGAAAGGAAAGCGAGGGCCAAAATAAAATAAACCAAAAATTAGAAATTGTTGCTAATGAAATTAGGAAAATGAAACTAAGATCATGGAAGGATGTAATCCTTCCCTAGAGGCAATGAGAGCCATTACATGGAATTTTAGGGGCATTAATCCCCTAACAAATGGTGTTTGATCAAATGCCAAATAGATCAAACCAAGGCTAATATTTTCTTAATACAAGAAACAAAACTGAGCAAGGAGGAAAGTGACAAAATATTATGTTGTTGGAGGTGGTGGAAGGGCCATTTTGTCAAATATAAACAAGCATCAGGGGAAGTGGGAATCATTTGGAAGTCATTAGTAGTAGAAGGTGAAGTTGTGGATGATAATAGAAATTAGATTATGATAAGATGTAGAGTGTTGCAGAGAAATGAGAACCTCTTTTTCATTAATGTCTATGGGTTGATTTCCATAATAGGTAAAAGGGAACTGTTGCATCAGATTACCAATAGAATTGCAAACTTCTGGAGTGAAAAATGAATTATTATTGGAGAAATTAATGCAGCATTAAACAATGAAGAAAAAATGTGGTGGCTTAACAAAGATGACAAATGTGCTACAAGATTTGTGAGAATTTATAAATAATAATCATCTCAAGGATGTGGAAGATGGGAATGGTGTATACATATGGTCGAATGGGATGAATAATTTCATAAAAATTACAAAATGGCTGGAAAGATTTCTACTTTTAGAGATTATGTTGGGCAAGCGAACTTGCATGAACACTCAATATTGCCACTCATGAGATCAGATCATTTCCCTGCACAATTGATAATCAAACTTGAGGAACCCCCAAAAGGTAACCCTTTCTAATTCAAGAACATGTGGTTAAGGGAAGAAAAATTATCAAACCCAATAGCATGATGGTGGAATGAATTCAGGATAGGGAACCAATAAAAAATGTTCAAGATTAGCAAGAAGCTAAGCTATGTTAAGGAAAAATTGAAAGATTGGAACAAGAAATACTTCAAGAATGTCTTCCAAGAAAAAGAAATATTTGAACAAGATCTAGCAATTTTAAATGAATGCATCATTAAGAATGGGATGGGGAAAGAGGAATTTGAAATAGAAGGTACCCTATAGAAAGAATTAGCTGAGATATTGAAAAGAGAAGAGTGTTTTTTGAAATAGAAAGCTAGAGAGACATGGCTGAAGATAGGGGACAAGAATACAAAGTTTTTCATAGAATGGTTGTGGCCAACCAAACGAGGAATAAAATCACATAAATCAAGAGAATGGATGCTGTAATGACACAATCCATGGAAGAGGTGGGTGTTGCATGTAATAATCAGTTAGACTATCTAGGACATCCTGATTTTTGTTGAAATCACATATTTTTTTAAAATATAATGATTTAAGCCTTTAAAGGTCCCATTTAAAGGATTTTAATTAAGGAGGGTTTGATCAAATCCCCTTAGATCAAACCCCCTTGGATAGAACCCCGCAAGTTTTAATCCATACCTATAATGGAGTCTCCTCCACACCTATCAAAATGCTGATAAAAAACCACTTTTGATTTACCTTTTAGGCGATCCAATGAATTCAT
>VDFB02309637.1:0-29534 GCA_007258455.2 Sequoia sempervirens | reverse complement strand
AAACTTCAAATATGAAATCATAATTTTACCATTCCCAATAAACAACATATCATCTACATATAGAACAATAATGAGAATATGACCATTATCAGTTTTAAAGTACACATAATGGTTAGATTTAGATCTTTGAAATCCCAATGACAACACATAGGTATCAAACTTTTGATACCACATTCTAGGAGACTGTTTCAAACCATAAAGAGACTTCTTCAGTTTGCAAACCAAATTTTCTTTACCTTTTTCAATGAAATTCTTTGGTTGTGACATGTATATCTCTTCCTCCAAATCACCATGAAGGAACGTTGTCTTCACATCCATTTGTTCCACTTCTAAGTCATATGTTGTTGCAAGTGACAACAAAGCCGAATAAATGTCATCTTTGCTATAGGAGAGAATATCTCCCCATAGTCAATTCCCTCCACCTGGAAAAGCCCCTTAGCGACCAACCATGCCTTATACTTCTCAACACTACCATCAAAACCACACTTCTTAAAAACCCATTTACAACCAATAGGTTTACGTCCAGTAAGAAAAGGTACCAAATCCCAATTCTTGTTTTTCTTTAAAGAAATCATCTCTTCATCCATGGATTGCATCCAAAAATATGAATCATTCATACCCATTGCCTCTCTAACCATCCTAGGCTCATCAATATTAGTAATCAAGGAATATGCAACTAGAATCCAACAATGAATACCCAAACCTTTCTAGTTGTCATCTAACTCTTGTAGACCTCCTCAAAGGCCGAGGTTGAGGTTCTCCTTCTTCTTCAGAACTTTTAGAGCTACTTGAGCTCTCCTCATCATTAGGTCCAATAGGAGTACTTGGTTCTTCTTTCTTTAGAGTAGGTGGAATCTGAACCACCTCCTTCTTCTGTTTCTCCTTTTTCTCTAGTTGTAGCTCAACAAAGGAAGGTTTCATCTATTTGAAAATCACACTTCTACTGTAGAGAACCTTCTATGCTTCTGGATCCCAAAGCCTATACCCTTTCACACCAATACCGTAGTTGATAAAGATACACTCTTGACATCCTTGTTCTCGAACTTATACTTCTTCTTAATTGGAACACGAGCATAAGCTTCGCAACCAAATACTTTGAGATGTCTCATTGAAGGATTTTTACCAGACCACGCCTCCATGGGTGTCTTTCCAACAAGCACTGATGTAGGAGATCTATTGATCAAGTAACATGTAGTGGATACTACTTCAGCCCAAAATTTCTATTCAAGGCTAGCACCACTCAACATACTCATAGCCCTCTCCATCAATGTTCTTTTCATCCTCTCTACAAATCCATTTTGCTGTAGAGTGTAGGGAGTTGTCTTATGTCTCAATCCCATGCTCTTTACAGAACTTGTCAAACTCTACAGAACAAAACTCACCACCATTATCAGTTCTCAAACACTTAATCTTTCCGCTAGTTTGATTTTCTACCAAGGTCTTAAACTCCTTAAACTGACTAAAGAATTCAACTTTACTTCTGAGAAAATATACAAACATCCTTCTACTGTAATCATCTATGAAAGAAATAAAATATACAGATTTTGATAATGAAGGAACATTTACAAGACCGAAAACATATGCATGTACATAATCCAAGACCCCAGAAGACTTGTGAGAACTAGAGTAGAAAGAAACATGGTGTTGTTTTACATATACACAATGCTCGCAAAAGTCAAACTCGAGATTACAATCATCAAGGAATTCAACAAGGCTCTTATTTTTTAGGGTTCTAAGACCCTTCTCACCAATGTGACCAAGTCATCAGTTCCATAACATTGTCTTCTTTGTAGGAAGCTTCATTTCCATAGAATGAGCACCCTTAGGTACCCAAAATACACAACCATTAGATGTAGCTACAACATGCTTCTTCTCTGCATGATCTGATGGTGAGGATGAAGAATCCAAAGATCTCTTCTTCGGTACATTAGAAGAACTATTGCACTATATAGTGCATGCATCAAGCTGAAACAAAGTTCCAATACGAACACCCTTAGCCAACACCATAGCTCCTCTTGTCATCTTACATCCTCCACTAGAGAAAATAACTTGCACTCTCGTATCATTTTGTTTACTTACATAAAGTAGGTTTCGTGCCAAACCTAGGATATACAAGACATCATTAATCCCCTTCACTCTTCCATCAGGAAATCTGATTTTGACTCTTCCATGACCAACAATATTCAGGTGAGAGTCATCACCTAGATATACCTCTCCACCATTGAACTCCTCATACTTCGAGAACCAATCTCTATGATAAGTCATTTGAAAGGATGCACCCGAATCTATCAACCATAAATAATCTAATGAATTGGCTACCAAGGATACAATAAATGCTTCTCCATCATCTTGGGATGATTTATCATATCCAAAATCAGAGAAAGACTTGTTTTTATTCTTCTTCTCCTTCTCAAGCAATCTTTTTGAATGTGCCTAGTTTCACCACAATTCCAACATTTTTCCTTGGACTTCTTACTAGGAGACTTTGACTTAGATTTCTTGTCTTTCTTTTTGCTTCTCTCTTTTTGTCTACCACAAATCGCAAGGACCTCCTTGGCCATCTTAGAAAACTTCATTCACTTCTCCTCAGATAGTAATGAGGCAACGACCTCATCCATCTTGAAGGTGGAAGTAGTGCTTCCATTACTAGGTGATCCCAAGAGTCTGAAAATGAACAAAAAAGGAGCATGCAACAGTCTTGTTCATCTATTTTGTCTCCAATGGAACCCAATTGTGCAACCAACATGTTCAAATAGTTTAGGTGATCTATAACGGATCCTCCATCTTCCATTTTCAGAGAATACATCTTATTTCTTAGGAAAAACTTGTTTACGAGGAATTTATCCTAATAGACATCACCAAGCTTCTTCCATACAAAAGTAGAAGTTTTCTCTTCATGGACATTTAGGAGAAAAAAATCATCCAAACAAAGTCTAATAAGACCCTTGGCTTTCCTATCATGAGATCCCAATCCTCTTGTTTCATGATTGAAGGTTTGGTTCCAAAAATTGCAAGCCATAAGTCCTAGTCTACTAACATGTCTTCCATTTTGAGCTTCCACAACTCAAAATTACCTCCCTTAAATTTTTCCATCTCAATCCTTCCAGATGTTCCTGCCATCTCTTTCCTACAACAAGGTTATGAAATACACACTTCTACAAAACTCCCATTAAAATAGAGATTAGCTCAAAAAACCCTTCTAACCAACAAAGGAACCAAGGCTAGCTAGGCTCTGATACCAATTGAAAGGAAGTTGGGTGAGCGAAAATAGATTCCTACACTAATCTAAGTAGGGGAGAGTTACAAAAATTTCTTTTAACACCTTTAATAGTTACAATAAGAGAAGCACATAGAGAATAAAGGAATAAAACAAGTATACACATAAAAATAGTGACACCAAAATTACCATGGGAAAAACCCTTTCAGTTAAAATACCCCACCCTCCAAAAGCATAGTGCTTCTACATTTCTTCAAATAGGAGATATAATACAACCCAAGTACAACGCTTCTACACAAGTGCTTCAAAACAAACACCTATTTTGGAGTGATATCGGTAGCACTTCATTACCTACAAACAAACTATGCATTCTACAACTCAAGGAACTTAATAAATAGAGTGACACAAGCTTCAAAAAGCATTTAGAAGGTGAGGGGTGTCAAATCCAAAAGGCATAACTTTCAACGCCTTAGACATGCATTTGGACACATATTCAATATTCCCTTACACCCCTTACACTTGTTAAACATGCATATAGTCTTCTTCCAAGCTTGGATGCCTAGAATATGCTAAAAATAGGCTATGACAGATGCCTTACACATCTTACAACTATCATAGAATATGTCATAGCTGACAACACTTACAGTTGTAAGAGAATCTATCATAACTGGCTAAAAATAGCTGATTCTCTTACATCTTGTCATAACCCAACTCGGGCGCCAACTTTCACCCATGCATTCAAATATGCTAGGCTATGACGCATCATAGAATCTATCATATGTCATAGATTCCAAAATGGGATGCTTATGTCCACTTGGGATGATGACGTATCATCTAATCACCTCCAATGGCGATGCCACCTAGCCGGTGGGTTCCAATTAATGACATGACACCATAGGCATTTAAATAATACAAATAAATACATAAATTACAACAATTAAATCAATGTTATGACTCTAAGGTTGAGATACCTTAATCCCAACAAAAATATCATAATAATAACGAAATTGTACATGCGTCTTACAACAACAAGAGATTCGTTGTTTATTAATTCTAACATACCAAGGTTTGCATTTTTCGAATGATCTTTGACTTATACTAATATTAAATGGTAAGATTGAATCATCTAATTTTTTTTTATATAATTCAGTTTGAGTCATATCTAAGAGATGCTTTGGATGAGGGTCATGAATTTTGGATCCCACCCTTAATTTTAAAACATCTCTAATATTAGGTGATACTCTTGTATTATCATGCCAATATTTTTCGATTAAAGATTTGATTTCATTAGTTAATTTCATGTTTGACCTTGGGAGTCTACCACTAAAACTCCCACATTGATTAATTGGATCTTTTTCAATACTTTATCTTCTTTTAGTAGCTCTTATCAAAGTTTTAGGATTTACTTTTATATATTTACTAATCTTACTTAACATTCGTTTATTTTGAAGTTGATTTATTAACTAGAGTAGTTGTTATTGCATGATGAGCTGCATTCTTATCTTTAGATTGACTTTTCTTACCTATAGAATCGATAGCATTAGCAACACTAGATATGAATTGTTCTACTAAATCATCTTTCTTTTTTGGTTTTACAAAAATGCCTAATTTTTTCATCACTTTTCTCATTTTCCATATTTTCATCAATTGCATCATGAGTTGACATTGAAATCCTAATTTATTTCTATAAAAAAACATTTTATATATTATATTTCCATGAGTTCTCATTTGTCTCCAAGAAATTTTATCAAGAAGGTTATCTAGCACATCTTTTTCACTTTTAAAAAAAAAATCCATTTTCATTCATATAAGGGGTTTCATTTTCATTCACACAAGGGGTTTCATTTTCATTTTCAAACATAAAAGGGGTTTCATTCTCTTTTTCATCAATATGAGGGATTTCATTCTCATTTGCATTCATCTAAGATATTTCATCATTATTTTGTTTTTGCATTGTTTCAAAACTAGAATTATTGATACCATCAATGGTGTATCTAGCTTCATCTAAACAACTAAGATCAATATTATCAAGATTGGGTTTGAAGACACCCATAGATAAATTTTTTATCATTGGGAGGTGGATTTGAAGACATACCTGAAGTTGTTTGCATAGGTACTATTTCCATATCATTCAAAGTTAAAGTTGAAGGCATAGTTGGGTTTGTCTCCATAATTGTATTTTCTTCCATATTCACCATCTCCACATTTGAATCATCTAAATTCATCTCATCCTTCATGGTTTCCTCTTAAACATTCATGGAACTAGATGCTTCCAAATTTTTTATTTGATGAATCCTTTCTCTTCTATCCGTTTGTATTTTTTCCTCCATTTCTCTATTTGCCTGAATTTCTTTAGGTTTCATTGACTTTCTACATTTTCTTCTTTGCCTTTGCTTTGATCCCACGATTACCGAACCCTCTTTGATAACAAAAAAAAATGATTCTTAACCTATTTTCCAATTGCTACCTCCTTCAAATATTCAAATAAAACTATATAGTATGAAGATCCTTTCTTCTATTTAAACTTTGAAGTACAAAAACATCATGAATACATCCAAAAGTTCTCTTTTTCCAAATCTTCTTGTAAAATGTTCTTGTACTTGATTCCACTTTAGAAAATTCAACTTGCACTTGTCTCTTCCAAAAAATTGAATAGAATATGCCCTGTTACGAGATTGCACAAGACAACATTGCTATAAAAAATGCAAAAATTGGCACTTTCGAACCATATTACAAAAAATGAATGTTGCAGAAAAAATGTGCTCTATCATTTTTTTCCAAATTGGGAAAAAAATGTTAAATAAGAAATCTGTACATGTTATAAAATGCATATGTGTTCTATTTTAGGAATGTTATGTACGTGTTACCTTAAATTACCAATGGGTAAATAGGTAACACGTACACGTTATATAACATGTACATGTTCTATTTAAATAACCCATATGCATTTTTAAAAATTGAATCCCCAACTCACAAGCAACCTCGATTTTAGGCTCATGAAAGGCTTGGCAACCCGACCCTTAGCCTTTGACCTGCAACTAAAAAACTAAGGCAGGTTCAAGAGAAATGCCCAATTTTGGAAATATGATTGATGGATTTTTTTTCTAAATCAATCTATGAAATTAAAACCCATTAGAGAACACAATGTTTAGTTTCCAAATATATAATTTTTGTTAAGATTGGATTATATTTTTTATTTTTTAATTAATTTCTAAGCAAACTAGTCCATAAACTTGAAATATTAGACTTTTTTGTTTTTTAATAACTTTTTTGGTTAATTTTGTTGTAAAAAAATTTGTATGGCATCAATCTTTAGACAATTCTCTAGAAAATGAAAAAAAAGATTAAAAAAATGTTTAGTTTAGATCCAATTATGCTATCTGTACATGTTGATTTAGAAAAAAAACAATTAAAGCCAATAAAAATTCAATAAAAAAATATTACAAAAAAATATCCTCATCAATCTTCATGTTGTTAGCGATTTTTTCCCAAAAGGAATTAGAAAAATACTTTTATTTGAGTCAAAAAGTGGTGTCCATACACGTGCATGGTATGGTAAAAAATATGACTTTTAAATAGTTTCTTTTATACATGATCCCTATCAAAATTTAATTTCTATCATCTAGGTATTTGAATAAATTACATACTTGGAAACTAGATTCAAAATGCTAAATTTCATATTACTAACTTATTTTAAGATTCATTTTGTAAGTTCCTCAAAATTTCAGTCCAAGTGTGTCAAATTCTGAAAAAAAACAAAAACACTTCCACTTTTTGAGCTTTTTGTGGACCCAACTTCTTGCATCGACCCTCAAAGCCATCTGGATTTGTAGGATATTGAGAGTGAATTGCACATTGTGTTTGAAACCTATTCTAATGAGTTTTTCCACCTTGTAAGAATTTGGCATCCAAGTGGTTTGGAAGAATCATAATGTCATTTGACCTTGCAAGAATTTCAATTCCATTGGAACATGCAAACAAAGTCAAGTGAATGGAACTTTGCCATTTAACCATTCAATTTAGATGAACAATTATGGTGATGACACTAGCATGATGTGGCAATGACTTTAGCATGGGCAACAGTGGAAGATGATGTCAACATGACATATTGATGACATCAACATTATGTAAACTGCAAAAGAACCCAAGTGAACTAGACATCTAATTGGCAAGTGTGTTTTCCATAGGATGACATCATAGTGGCATAAGTGTGTATGGACACAAAGTTTTACATTCGAAATGGATAAGTGAATCAAATGATGTAAAGATTTGTGTCCTATTTGGATGGAAGACAAATTTATGCCAAAATCAAATCCAATTTATTTTTTCAATGTTAGACATTTCACTTCGAATAGAACATTATGAAAATTTCATGAGCATCTAGATGTTATGGGATTGTTGGTGCCATTTTCCTTATGTGGAAGTTTTATGTGTAATTGGATGTTTGCGAGGATTTTATGGCCATCAACATATGTTGATAAACCTTAGTGAATGAAACCTAAATGATGCAACAAACTAGTTCCAATGAACAATTCCACTTATGATGTCAACATGATGCCCAATGACATCATCCTATATAGATTATGGAAAAGTACCATCTAGCTTAACCTAAAGTAGAATTTCATGATTAAAGGAGCCAATTGCATATTTTTCATTTGCATAGAAGTTACACCTTGTAGGAATTTGGAGGTCATTCAAACCAAGTTGCATTTGCACTTTGACATTTTTGTAGCGATTCTATTTTCTAGCCACCAACTCTTGAAACCATTGAACTTCCTAAGGCCTCAAGTATAAAAGGATCCATTGTCTTTAATTTTTGGAAGCTTTTGGCCAAGGAGAAAAGGCTTGCATGTACAAAAATAGATATTGAAGGTTACAACCACCATGAATATGGAAACTATCATGTAAAGTATATAGAGTTTTAAGGAGAGAACACCAAGAAGGTGGGATACTGATAGAGAAGAAAGATTGAATGAAACATTCTTTTGTTTTGTAATAAAATCATACTATAACATGAAATGGAATGCAATAAAATGAGTTGTTTCATGAATTTTTCTTCTACTATGAGTTTGTGGTTGCTTGGTTAGGCTACCTGGTAAGGGACCTTGGCCACAACTGCATCACAAACTTTACAACTTATCTATACAAAAAACTTGTTAACCAAAGATTTTATTTGGTATAAATTCCCATTTTTGTAGATGTCTTCTACAATGAGTTCCTAATTAATATTCAACAACACTAAATCAACCAATCAAAGCCTAACATGACTTCTTGTTTTTCTATCCAACATAGTTGAGTATTTTGTTGATATAGACACATGTTTATTTATGGATATTCCCACAAATCTTGATATGTAAGTAGATTTTGCATCTTGAGTTTCAATGACTCAAAATTAGTATTGTTAGGGGCAATATTTTTGTGTGTATCCTTATTTAGGTCAAAAGAATAGATTCAAATAAACCAATTTCAATTGAAAATATGTTTCTTTGAAAACCTTGAACATGGTACTACGAGTTAGGATGAAACTCTTTTATAATAATATTTTTGCCTAATATCAAAATTGAAAATGATATCAAAGTTGATAATGAATAACAATCTTGATATCAAAATATTAATTAATTCATATATCAATTTAATTGAAGTGATATCAAAATATTTATCAATGTATGTATCAATTCAATTTAATTGACATCCAAATTGATATTGATATAAAAATATTTATCAATTTGATTATCTATTCAATTAAATTGATATCAAAATTGATATTGATAGCAAAATATTTATCAATTTATTTCATATTAATATAAAAATTGATATTGATATCAAGTTTTTTATCAATTTATATATTAATTCAATTTAATTGATATAAAAATTATAACGATATCAAAATGTTTATCAATTTATTTAATATTGATATTGATATCAAAATGTTTATCAATTTATATGTTCATTCAAATGAATTGATATTAAAATTGATAATGATATTTTTCAAGTCCCAATAATATAGCTCCACTTCCTAGAATATGCATTTACTTTCAATGCTAGGGTAGTCATCATGAAAGTGAACTTGTTCATCCATAGACCATGGAGGGTTGAAGTTCAAATCTATGGGAGTTGGTTTCATCTTCTACGCTTCAAGCTCAACTTAGATTTAGGAGGGTGTTCCTAGGGGTATATCTTAGCATGTATTTGAATCAAACACAATGAAAGATTAAAATGATATAGCCAAACCCAAATTGTTCACTTGATCCCTAAATTGTCACTAGGTCAAGGAAGACTAATTGTATAAAACCCATATATAGCTAATATGATTGTGAAAGCATGGACCATATGAGATGAATTCATTCAAGATTTGCTTAAGGTTATCTCCTTGGTTATATGAATAATCAAGGATGCATAAGAAAAATAATTTTATGTTTACACTACTAATTAATGCTTTTGGTTTGCTTTAAAGGTGGGAGATTGTCTAAGACAGTTACAAACTGATGCCTATTTATTGGTTATAGAGTCACAATTATCAAATTAAATAGTAGATTGGGAAAGCAAAGATAATAAATATGCATTCACATACACCATAATAATGATATAAATATATATAGAACATACTTTATCAACCATTAACACATTGCATAACTCCATTTAAAATGTGTAAAAGGCCATTACAAAGCTTGTAATGTTTGGAATGATATATTACATTCGCCAATTTCACATTACAATTATATCAACAATTGTGGTAAAAGTAACCCTAGTTGAACAAAGTTTCTTGAAGATCTATAGGCTTCCATAGAGATATTCATGTACACATACCATATTAGAACATTCATATATATCCCTAAATAATACAAAGTCTTGCTCAAAATGATCTGGCCTAGCAAAATTTGTCTCCTAGAAAGCTTTGGGGGCTACCAAGATTTGAAATTATAGAAGAATCAACCTCCATCCAAAATCATCAAGGTATCTTCTTTATCAATAGAATGCCAAACCCTAATTTGTAGCATTGTAGCATCATGAAAATCAATGATGGAGGTGCATTCTTGTCCAAAATGGATGCCTAAGATTGAAGATCATGCTAGAGGAGGTACTATGGTAGCTAGGACAACTCTTGTAATTAGGGAAAATAGGAGATTGGAGGGCAACTTCACTTGATACTCAATAACATTTAATATGCCCTTTCTTATATCAAACACCTCCTTTTGAACACTCTACATGCTTTATTTTGTCATTAGGAAAATTCACCGCCAACAATTCATTGTGGGAAAATTTACTGCCAACAATTCACGTAGAAAAATTCACTGCCATGACAAATTCACCTCAAGGAGAATTCACCACCAACAATTCAAAATTAATCATATTAACAATTTTTAATATATATTTCCAAAACTTTGAATTTTCTTTTTGCAAAAGAATTTTCACTCCATTTTTATTATCATAAATCAAATTATTCTTTTACAAAAAAAAATTCAAAGTTTTGGAAATATATATTAAAAATGTTAATGCCATTAATTTTCGGCGAGGGTGAATTGTTGGTGGCGAGTTTTCCTTGAGATAAATTTGTTATGGTGATGAATTTTCACGCAGTAAATTGTTGAAATTCTGCGATGAATTACTGATGATGAAATTTCCTAGAGCCCTTTATTTTACATTCCCTCTTTAAAATGATTGAGATTTAAAACATATTTTACTTGCTCTCTAGCATTATTCAGCTAGTTGCAAGCTATACCATTCTACAAATGATGATGATCACTGCACTGGAGACTCTATCATGTCGTTGCAGGCACCAGACACCTTAGTCCCTCTTTATCGTAGAACTTATGCCTTTTGCATCAGCCCTTGGAATAACATTCAACACCATAGAGAAAGTGCATTCTACCTTAAGAGCTCTGACAAACGTTAAATTACCCACCTCTATGTCCCACCAAGCATACCACAATTATCTGGTCTGTAGGTTGGTAAGCAAGCATTACTATCTCTGCATCTCTTATCCAGTTTAACGAACATTCATCATATGCTTCTGTCGGGCGCTTGAAGGTTATCGATCCTCAAGAAGAATTATGCATTGTTACTTTAGCATCTCTGACATATGCTGTGCCTCCCCCCCAATAGCATGTCAGGCTTTTAGGTAGGTATGCCCTCATGGAGAGCTCTGACACATATAAATGCCAGTCTATTCGAACCTCATTGGCTCCACCTTAGCACCTCGACACTCCCATTTTGCATTAACTCCTAAGTGCTTGTCTGCAACATGGATCAATCTCTTTCATTATTACAAGACATCTGACATAAACCGATCATTGTTATTCCTTCGCCGAGTTTACTACATTTACCATGCTTTAGGAAGGAGGGAGGCGACCTTGTAGATGTGAAATGACTCAATAGCTTTTAGTTTTAGCTCTTGTAAGCAGTTTTAAAATAGCAGTGATTTAGTTTTTAGTTTTCTTTTAAAGCATAAATAAAACTGCATGTAAGTGAACAGTCAGGCATCGCTTTTGTTAGCTTTTAGCTTAGCTTTATTTCTCCTACAGCTGATCGTCTTTGAAACCTCTTTATATTAGAGTTCTTGGTAACTATTTTATACACAGCTGAATAATACAAAATTATTATTTCTTTGCTCTGTTGTTCGCTCAATCTGTGAGCAGATATATTGTTTATTGTTTTTAAATTTTCTGAGCAAAAGATATTAAGTGTTTTTATAATTGAGTATAAGAACTATTATAGATTTTCAATCTTTCATTTGGTATCAGAGCAGGTTGCAGAATTTTTTGATTGTGCAGGTAGTAAGTCTAGATAAGCAGTTATCTCCAAATGGCCAATAGCAACAGTTTACCATTTCAGCTTCCATTATTTTCTAGAGATAACTATGATTATTGGAGTATCAAAATGAAGACCCTACTATTATCCCAAGAACTCTGGGAATTAGTGGAAGTAGGATACCCAGAACATGCAGATCAGACTGCATTAAATGCCTTGACACAACAACAACGAAATCAACTGAAAGAAGACAGAAAGAAGGATAACAAAACTCTTTTTACCATTCAATCTGCATTGGATGTTTCAATTTTCCCCTGAATTGTTGGTATGACAAAATCAAAGGATGCATGGGAGGCTTTACAAATTGCATATCAAGGTACAGACAAAATCAGATTGGTAAGGCTTCAAACTTTTCGAAGAGAATTTGCAAATTTAATGATGAAGGAAACTGAGTCTATTCATGAATTTATTACTAGAGCTCAAGGTGTTGTGAATCAGCTTAGGATTCAAGGGGAAACAATAACTGAACAAACAATTGTAGAAAAAATTCTAAGCTCCCTTCCTCCTAAATTTGATCCAGTGGTGATAGCCATTGAAGAAAGTAAAGATTTAACTACTTTCAAAGTTGCAGAGTTGATAGGTTCTTTGCAATCTCATGAAGAGCGTATGCAACGTTCTACAGAAAGTTTGGTGCAAGCTTTCCAGTTTTCTGTAAAACTTGAAGAAAAGTCTCCTTCCTCTCACACCACTAAATATCAAGGTGAATCTTCTTCTAATAATAGAGGACGAGGTAGAGGAAGAGGAAGAGGAAATAACAGAGGACGAGGATGAAGTTCTGTAGATTGGAGTATCTAGTGCCGATATTGTGAAAGGTATGGTCATTATGAATCTGAGTGCAGAAAGAAGAAATCTGACTTGAATAAGTCAAGAGCCAATTATACAGAAGATTCTTCTGTAGATACAAAACATTCCACCTTCTTCACATGCAATTTGGTAAAAGAGCACCAAGAGGATGTCTAGTTCTTGGACAGCGGCTACTCCAATCACATGACAGGTAAATCTAATCTCTTGAATCTGATCTCTTTGTCAAGTTAGATGATTCAATACGAAGTCAAGTTAAATTTGGAGATGATAAGGAGGTTGATGTAATGGGAAAAGGTACCCTTGCAGTCAAGACTAAGCAAGGAGAAACTACTCATATTCATGATACTTTGTTTGTTCCACTGTTACAACATAATCTTTTGAGTATTGGGCAGCTTGTAGGAAAAAATTATAAAGTAGTGTTTGAAGATAACTATTGCAAGATATTTGATAAATCTAACAATCATCATCTTGTAGCAAAGACTTGTATGACAGAGAATAGACTGTTTCCTCTCACATTGGTTTCTAGTCAGTTGCATGCATTCAAATCAACTACAGATGATTCGTGGTTATGGCATCAAAGATATGGTCATCTAAATTTTCAAGGGTTATCTTTGCTCAATAAAAAGAATATGGTAAGAGGGCTTCCTCCAATCAAGGCAAAAGAAGAAGTTTGTTCAGGGTGTGCATTTGGCAAGCATCATCGAGATAGTTTTCTGGTGAATAAATCTTGGAGAGCAAAATCTCCTCTAGAGCTTGTGCATGCTGACATTTGTGGTGACATGCAAGAGGAATCATTGGGTAAGAACCTTTATTTTTTGACTTTCATTGATGATTACTCATGCCACACTTGGGTTTATTTTCTTAAGCAGAAATCTGAAGCCTTTACATGCTTCAAGAATTTTAAAGCTATGGCTGAAAAACATAGTGGGTATCATGTCAAGATACTCAGAATAGATAGAGGGGGAGAGTTTACCTCTAATGAGTTTGCTAATTTTTGTATCAAGAATGGGATACAGAGACAGCTTACTGCTGCATATACACCTCACCAGAATGGTATTGCTGAAAGAAAGAACCGTACCATCATGGAAATGGCACGAAGCATGTTGTAGACAAAAAATCTTCCAAATAGTCTTTGGGGAGAAGCAGTTGCCACTACAGTTTATATTTTGAATAGAAGTCCCATGAAAGCTGTGCAAAACATCACTCCAAAGGAAGCCTGGAGTGGTCACAAGCCTTCAGTGGCTCATCTTCGAGTCTTTGGATGTTTGGCATATGTGCACGTTCCAGTTCAAAAGTGAAAGAAGTTGGATCCCAAATCCCAACTTTGTATCTTTATGGGATATTCTATTGCAACTAAGGGATATAGATTCTATAATCCTGACACAAAGCAATGGATTGTTAGTCATGATGTGATTTTTGATGAAGGGGGAGTATGGCAGTGGAAAGATGTTGTGCAGCAAAATCCATCAATAATCATAAACATGGAAGATAAAATTGTTCCTCCTCTCCCCACAAGCTCAAGTGGAAGTTCAAGCTCAAGTTCCAGTCCTCCAAGTTCACCTAGTTCTTCTAGTAGCACAAATTCAGATAGTGATTCACCTCCACCATCAGTTCCAAGAAAGGTACGAAGTTTGGTTGATATTTATCAGAGGAGTGCAAATATAGTTCCAATTGTTAATTTTGCTTTATTTAGTACAATTCAAGTTGAACCCTCTGTGTATGAAGAAGCAGTGAAAGAACCAGTATGGGTTAATGCTATGAATGATGAGATGAATTCCATTCATAAGAATAATACTTGGGAATTAGTGCAACTTCCCAAAGATAAATAGGTGATTGGTGTGAAATGGATCTACAAAGTCAAATATCATGCCGATGGTTCAGTGGAACGACATAAGGCAAGATTAGTTGCCAAAGGATTTGCACAAACTCCTGGAGTGGATTATGCAGAAACTTTTGCTCCTGTGGCTAGACTTGATACAATAAAGATTATATTGTCTATAGCTGCACAGTACAAGTGGCCAATATTTCAAATGGATGTGAAATCAGCATTCCTTAATGGTTATATAGATGAGGAAGTTTATGTGGAACAACCTATGGGTTATGAAGTTAAAGGAAAAGAACACTTAGTCTACAAGTTGAAGAAAGCTCTTTATGGGTTGAAGCAAGCTCCTCGTGCTTGGTATGCTAGAATTGACAGTTATTTCATGAAGAAGGGATTCAATAGAAGCTACTCAGAGCCAACCTTGTATGTCCAACATATTGGTAATGATATTCTCATAGTTTGCCTTTATGTTGATGATCTTATTTATACAGGTAACAACAAAGCTCTCATAGAGAATTTTCAAGTAGAAATGAAACAAGAATTTGAAATGTCAGATCTGGGACTCATGCACTATTTTCTTGGTGTGGAGGTACTACAAACATCAAAAGGTATATATATTTCTCAAACCAAGTATGTTGCTGATTTATTGAAGAAGTTTAGAATGGTGGCATGCAAAGCATTTGCAACCCCCATAGCAATTGGTGAGAAATTAACTAAGGAGGATATTAGTCCCAAGGTTGATACTACTTTATATAGAAGTTTGGTTGGTAGTCTCATGTACCTCACAACCACTAGACACAATATTATGTATGTTGTAAGCCTCACCTCTTGGTTCATGCAAGATCCACATGAGTCTCATTGGCGAGTTGCTAAAAGAATTTTGAGGTATGTGAGTGGTACACAAAATTTTGGAATTCATTATTCTCCCACTAAACAGTTTGAGTTAGTTGGTTACACATATTCTGATTGGGCTGGTTCAGTGGATGATAGAAAGTCTACATCTGGATATGTTTTTTCACTTGGTTCTGGAGTTGTTTCTTGGAGTAGTAAAAAATAGGCAACGGTGGCTCTTTCTTCAGCAGAAGCGGAATACATGGCAGCGTCATCAGCAAGTTCTCAAGCAGTATGGATTAGAAGAATATTGGCAGATCTACATTTGGTTCAGGAGCATCCAACCACCATTTATTGTGATAATAATAGCACTATTGCCATGACAAAGAATCATGTGTTTCATGCCAGAACGAAACACATAGAGATCCGACATCATTACATCCGTGACTTGGTTCAAGATGGACAAGTGGAGTTGCAATTCTGTCCTACATCTGAGCAAGTTGCTGATATCTTTACCAAGGCTCTTTCTACAGCAAGTTTTGTGGCCTTGAGAAATCAGTTGGGACTCACCCCTATTGATCATTCAGGGGGAGATTGAAGATGTGAACGACTCAATAGCTTTTTAGTTTTAGTTTTAAAGCAGTTTTAAAACAGCTGTGATTTAGTTTTAGTTTTCTTTAAAGCATAATAAAACTGCATGTAAGTGAGCAGTCAGGCATCACTTTGTTTTGTTAGCTTTTTTAGCTTTCTAGCTTTATTTCTCCTACAGCTGATCGCTGTCTTTTGAAACCTCTTTATATTAGAGTTCTTGGTAACCGGTTTGTTACACAGTTGAATAATACAGAATTATTATTTCTTTGCTCTGCTGTTCGCTCAATCTGTGAGCAGATATATTGTTTATTGTTTTTAAATTTTCTGAGCAGAAGATATTAAGTGTTTTTATAATTGAGTATAAGAACTGTTTTAGATTTTCAATCTTCTGCATCTTTGTAGAACTCCGCCAAACACTAGCTTAGTGTGTATGATATATCAGGCCAGTAGTTGATATGGGCACGACTCTCAATCGGGCCTCAAAAACACTCTTGCCTTCCCCCTTCACATCGACCATCTCCATTCACTAATGCCTGGGAGACGAATGATCTCTACTACATATTAGATTGTGCCCTCCCATCCATCCACACCTAGGACGAGAGCACGAAACTCTCTACACTCCGTTGAACACTAGTTTCTCCCTTTACATGTCAGGGTAGGAGGCGAGCCTCTACCGCTCCGACTCATGGGACGGGAGTAGATGATACCTCGGCATCCTGATAAAAACCACTATAATCTCCTTTGAGTTAGGCCAGGAAGAGAGTAACTGCCACCCTAACAGTATGATCAGCATCATGTGAATACTTTGTATATTGGACTTCCACTAAAGTTTTGATTATGTATGAAACATCAATATACACATGCTGTGACCAACATACAAAATAAGAAACCATTCCCAATACATTAAAAAACAAAGCCCAATCCACGAAGGAAAGGAAGGGGCCGCTAAGGAAAGAAGGCAACACCAGGGCTCACCACTGAAAAGGACAAATGCATTTTCAGACCCAACATATAACAAATATTTGAATTTGGTGAAAACCCTAATAGTATCTTGTCAATTGAATTGATATCAAAATGTTTAACATGCACAAATGTATTTTCAGACCCAACACATAACAAATATTTGAATATGGTGAAAACATCAAAGTATCTATTCAATTGAATTGATTTCAAAATGTTTATCAATTGATTTCATATTGATATTGATATTGATATTGATATTGGTATTAAACTATTTATCGGGTTATATATCAATTCAGAATTGATATCAAAATGTTTATCAATTTATAAATCAATTCAAATGAATTGATATCAATTATTTTTATCAATTTATATATGAATTCAATTGAATCGATATCAAGATTGAAATTGATATCAATATGTTTATCAATTTATATATCATTTATTTGAATGAATATTAGAATTAAAATTGATATCGAATTGGAAAATGATATCATAATGACATAAAAAATCACATCAAATTTGATAATGACATCAAAGATCATATCAAAATTAAAATTAATATCAAGATAATTATTAATTTATATATCAATTTAATTGATCAAAATTGAAATTGACATCAAAATGTTTATCAATTTATTTATCAATTCAATTGATCAAAATTAAAATGTATATCAAAATATTTATCAATTTTTATATCAATTGGATTGAATTGAATTGATATCAATTTATATCAAAATAATTTCACCCAAAAGGGTTTTAGTTGAAATAGTTTCACCTAAATTTTTTGAGTTGATGGCTTATGTGGCAGCTTAATCTCCATTTTTTAATAAATTTAATAAAACAAAAACTAATGACATCAAGTTTCCACAATCCATATTGTTTATTGAATATTATTTTTGGATTTGGTTGTGTAGGAGTTTTTGCATCAATGTTTTAGATCACAATCCATCATTTGAAATATTGATGCAAAAACTCCTAAGAAAAATGATAGACCAAAGAGTGTGATCCAAAACATTGATGCAAAAACTCCTACATAGTCGAATCCTAAAATAATATTCACTAAAAAAAACTACAATTTCCAATCTAGATTTTTTACAATTTTGTATGGAGTCATAGCCTAGAAATTGAGAATATATATTAATATTTCAATTAATTTTACTATTAATTTTTAAAATTTACTATAACTAGGTTGTTATAGCCAAAAAGGATAACTAAAAATTCAAAAACTAAAATTTATTTTATAAATGCAAGAAAATATGGTGCACTAAGGAGAGAATTCTCTCCAAAAGATAATTTTTTATTTACCATAAATAGTTTAAAATAAAGTGGAGGCCCATCAAAACTATTATATTTTTAGTACACTTGTCTTTAAAATTTTATTAGAAATAAATATTTATATATTTTTTTCTTCATGCACTAGATATTCAAGTTAGATAAGTGGGAAAAAATTAAGGAAAAATAAATAAATTTACTATAGTAAAAGTGAAGTCCCATCAACCTAATTTTCTATTTTTCTTTTCAACAATTAAATTATTCTCTTAACTTTATAAAAATATATATCAAATTGATTAAAAAAAATTTACAAACATAAATTACACTAAAATTTCTACATTTTGTTAGTTCTATCTTTTTAAAATAAAAAATATATTTCATTTTGAGGGGCTTCAAGTTGAAAACTTGTACTTGCTCAACCATTTTATATATAATAGTAGGACATAGTTTTGAACTTTCACCCTTAAATATTTCCATCTCCAATCTCAATGTGGTTGCCATCTTCCCTAAAACAAAGATCTCCTATGTGCAAAACTCCCATTCAAACCAAGATTAGCTAAAAATATAATTTTCTTCCTTGAGTTGATCAAGTTTTGATACCAAATGAAAGGATGGTGAGATGGAAAAAACACTTCCTAAATTAATAAATGCTCAAAGAGATATGTAGGGATGCGTAGACCTAATAATTTCTAATAATCCAACTAAAAAAAATAAAATTGACACAATATTATCTCAAGGAAACCCTTTTAGGAAAAAATATGGCCTCTAAACTCAAAACCAATTCTATTCCCAATAACACAAATGATTACAATACAAATCTAGGCTTAATACTCCACATGATATCATAAAAATCAATACATCCATGGAGATATTTGGTAGCATAATAGTAGCTCCAAAATATTAATATAATACCTCAAACCTAAGAATTAAATGTATAGGCATGTATAAAGCTATAAAAATAAATAGTTTCTAAAACCACACACATTGGAAACAACTAGCTATTTTAGGTATCCATATCCATACACAAAATATAATATCCAAAGCAAGCTGAGTTAATTATAATAAATTAGAAATTATCACTAACAAAATTGGGTGCTCAAGTAGTCTAATCCTATCTTTTCTATTTAATTGATCCATAATTTTCTCCAAGTCAAGAATTAACTCCCTCTCATCATTCTCTTTCTTTTTCATTAACTCTTACACACCTTACAAGCTATCATAATTACAATTATCAACTTCCTTGATATTGAGCAAGTCCTACACTTTCCAAAATATAAATATGTGACACTTAGTGCCCCTCCAAGTAAAAATGACAAATATGTGAATGGAATAAATAAATAAAATACTTCAAACATTAGGATAGCAAGGTTTATAGCAGCCCAGCCCTGGCTATTAAGCATCCGCTTGTGGCTCTACTGCACGAAGTTCTAGTCTCCCATCCCATGGTACCGAGGGCATGTCACACAAGCAAAATACCACGGCCACATTAAAAGTTACCAAAGCAGACCGCAGCTTTATAGGGTCAAGCACCGCATTCCCACTTCCAAAAGAATAGCAAGGTTTATGAAACCTATCCCAATATTTAAGACTCTTAGTAGTTAATACAATATCATAAATATCATGCTATTCATTATTAAAAGAGGTTTTAAGAAGTTCAATGTGTGAGATGTGCATTTTATTTTTTTCTACTATTTATGTAGCTTGTTTTGAACCCTTATCTATAAAATTTGAACTACTTCCACACATAGACATGCTTTTATCAAATTAAGTTTTACCTTGAGTCTTGAGATTGAACATTTGAAGTTTGAGGCTTATAAAAAGGAATGTAGGATTTTTCTTACCTAAAAAAATGAATATGATTACTCTTAGCTCTAATATAGCCATAAATGATACATGTATAAATTATTCTAATGAACATTATTACTTATAGTTGTCAAATTACAAATTATAGTAAATTTTAGTAATGGTAGTTTTGTTTCTTTTTAATTTCCTTAATCTTGGAGACAAGTACTATAATATTTGACAAAATAAAAAGTTATGAGAGGAATAAACTTCAAGGAAAAATTATTGATGACTTGAAACTTCATTTAATTCAGCACCACCATTGATAAAATATAATTTTTTTTACCTACATAGAAATTAGAATGGATATGTTATTATAAGAATGAAAATTCCATAGTCAATCTCAACAAATCTCAACCATTGTTCTAAGCCAATCTAATGGCTCTTCGCTAATTTCAAAAGTTGTTTTCCCAATATTTAGTTGATTAGATTCATATTCTATAATTGAACTACAACCACCAATCATCATTTATCTAATGACATTGAATGGAAAATTATACTATTACATTAATACAAGGATTAGGAAAAGACAATCATGAACCATATTTACATTATTTAACATTCAAATTAATATGTAAGAGAATGATATTTGTAGGGAATATTGCCAAATATATCTAAAAATATCACCATTGATATATACAAATCAAACAACTAATGGATTGATTCCAAGACTTGTTCTAATTTATGCCCAACAATATAAATTTGGTGGTTGCTCTTTGTTAAATATATGACATAGAATCCAGTGTGAAGGAAATTAAATGACATTGATTATTAATATGATCATCCTTATATTATAAACAAGGTTTGGAGAATTATTAAAAAAAATTTGAATTATTTTAATAGATTTTTCAAAGAACTTAGAATTAATAAAATAAAAATAAAAATAAAAATTCACTAGATGTAAAAAACAAAATAGTAACTAAAAACTATTTTATGCGAGGATACAGGGGGTGAGGAGGTATCAAGTTTGAAGGGCAAGGTTAGGGAAAGCTAGGAGGATGAGGTGATTCATGAAAAGCCCAATGCATCATTGCCGCAGGCTGACAATCACATCCCGCAATGGTTGTTCTCCAATGGTAGCTGGGTTGATCGATGCCATACGCAATTTCAGAAGCAACCAATAGAGGATCAGGAGGTTCATGGTCCTATCCGTGTACGACTTGATACTCCTTCAAAAGCTTCAAGGGAAGACTGGCGGGATGAAGGTGGTTGGAAGGATTCACAGCTAGGGCTTCGCCCCCATAAGACTCAGAGTAATCTAGTCTGGAGGAAAAAGGAAAGATTTCACAATGAAGGAAGAAGAGCATGTGAGGGGAGCCTGAATTCTAAGACTAAATGAAACCCTAAAACATTAGAGGCACAAGAAATTTTGATGATTGATGTGTCACAGGAAATAAAAAATGATGCTGAAATTCTAAGGATTTCACTCTAATATGCCATTTCATCGGGGGCAATCCTAGTAGGGTAGAGATCAGGGAATGGATAAAGGAAAATTGGAAGATGGAGGTATTACTTAGATTTTTTCCAAAGAAATTATTTGTGGTGGTTTTTGCATACGAAGAATTGATGAAAAGAGTTGCGGAAGGCAGAGTGTGGCACATGGGCAAGTTCCCGCTTTACATGCAGTCTTGGGAATTTTTTTTTTTAGACCCCACTAGGTTAAAGCCGTATGACCAACCAATTTGGATTTGCCTATACAATCTTTTGTTCGAATATTGGAATGGAGAATGCTTGGAAAAAATTGGACGATCGCTGGGGACTCTGTTGGACATTAATATGGATATTATAGATGGAGATTTATACAAATATGTGAGGCTGAAGATTGCCGCAATCAATACTATATCTTAGTCAATTAAGCTACAGGTGGAAGCAAAAATCTAGAACTAGGAAGTCAAAGTGGAAGAGGATAAAAGGTTTTTCCTCAGATGTGGCTCAAGGATGCACAATGAGATGTCATGCAAAACTGTGCAAGAGAAAAAGGAGTACAGGAAAGTGGAGAAGGAAAGGAATAGAATGGCTAATGAATTGCAAATCGTTCCATATGTGAAAAATGCGTCGGCACCGGGTTTAAAGGATCCTAAGGAAAAGGAATATGAGGGGCCGTGTGTGGAACAAGGGGATATCAGGGAACCCATGAAGGTCCAGATCCTAGAAGAAGTGGCCAATTCGGGCAATCAGAACAAAGCTCAGCTGGAAAACTCGACTCCCTTTTCAAATTCTAACACAAAGCTTGAACCTAAGGATGAGTTAGATATTATGGACAAAAGAGGTATCACTTAAACTACAATCCTACATTCCAAGGGTATGGGTAAATTTAGCAAACAAGGGAAATCCCAAGGAAGAAAATCTTTCAAGCAATTGAGGGAAGAAGAGGCAGTTGTTAGGAACTATCCTAACATCAAAGAATTCTTAAGTACCAAGGGAGGATTGAACTCCCTTGGGAAGCAATGAAGCTGACCACATGGAATGTCAAGGGTCTAAAGGCCCCTAAAAAATGATGCCTGGTTAGGCATCAGTTGTAGTCTTATTCAAGCGACATAATTATTCTGCAAGAAACTAAGTTGTCACAAACAGAGGTGGGGTTTTTTTTGAAATATATCAGATCATGGAATGGCTACTTTCAAGAATCAGTTGGTGCATATGGGGGTATAGGGATAATTTGGAAGGAATCTGAAGTCTTGGTGAAAGTTTTGTGTTCACAAACAAACTAGTTAGCGACATAAGTCTTTAGTATGAGTCTAAATCTTTCATTTACGTTCATCAGAATCTATGGCCCTATTGGAACAAAGGAGAAAGCTATGGTTTGGTCAGAGGTTCTGGGCTTCATAAAGTATCGTGTGACTTCATACCTCATCGTTGGAGGTGATTTCAATGTAGTCTTGGATATTTCTAAAAAAAGTGGAGGGATAAGGTCAGAATCTCAAGTAATGTTAGATTTCAGGAGGTTCGTCGCTAGTTCAGGATTGGATGATTGTCAAACCTCGAATGGTGTGTTCACATGGACCAACAGGCACAAAGATTTCACAGAAATATCAGAGAGGCTAGATAGATTCCTAATATCTCCAGGGTGGCACAACTTTTGTTCCATCATTGAGGCCCATATTCTGTCAATTTCCATTTCAGATCATTTTCCTGTCAAACTTAATCTTAGTAGAGGATTGGATTTACCAAAGTCATCATTTAGGTTCATGAATATGTAGTGGCATGATGATAGGCTATTGCGTTTATTAGAAAAATGGTGGAAGGAGTGTCCTATTTGGGGCTTGTCTAGTTTCAAATTTGTTAAAAGATTGCAGTACCTGAAACAAAGACTTAAAGAATGGAACAGGGATAAATTTTTGAATATATTCTCAGAAAAGGAAAGAGTTGAAGGTGAATTGCAAACTCTAAATGAGAAGGTGATAAGAGATGGAATGAGAAATGAGGAATTCTTGCGAGAGAAGGATCTAAAGCTTGAACTTGCTGAATTACTTAAGAGGGAAGAAATCTTTTGGAGGGACAAATCAAGAGAAGTGTGACTTTTAGATGGTGATTCAAATTCTAAATTTTTTCATGCATCCGTGTTGGCCTGAAGAGCGACAAAAAAAATTGAATCGATTCAATCCTAGGATGGCCCCTTGAATCATGGAAGTTTCGATGTTGGATTTGAGGCGGTTGCTTTCTTCAAAAACTTATTAGGCGAGCATGCGGGTGTTTGTGGAGAAGGGGGCATTCTAGATACAATTGAAAGAAGGGTGGGTAGTGAGGACAATGCCATGTTGGAAGAATTGGTTTTGATGGAAGAAGTCAAGGAGGCCCTTTTCCAGTTACACCCTGATAAGGCTTCAGGGCCGGACGGATTTCTAGCTAGGCTCTTCCAAAATTGCTAGGGCTTTCTAGGAAAGGACTTGTGGCTAGTGGTAGAGAACTTCAGAAGGTCCAGGAGATTCGTCAAGGATCTCAATAATTCGGTTTTAGCACTCATTCCGAAGAGGATTGAATGTCGAATGTTTGGAGACTATAGGCCAATTTCTCTTTGCAACATGGTGTATAAAGTAATTGCAAAAGTAATGGCTAATAGACTTAAGAAGTTCCTATACAAGATCATTTCTCCTGAGTAGAATGGCTTCGTTCTGGGGAGGGAGATCATGAACAACATTCTTCTCATCAGTGAAGTAGTAAACTTGCTAAAAGTAAGCCATATGGCCAACATGGTTATTAAGTTGGATGTTTGCAAGGCGTATGACAAAGGTTCATGGGAAGTCTTGTTAAAAGTTATGGATCGTATGGGTTTTAGCAATCAATGGTGCTTATTAATCAAACATTGCATATCTTCAATAAGATTCTCTATTCTAATAAATGGTTCGATGCATGGTTTCTTTGTGGCGACCAATGGTTTGCGCCAGGGGGATCCTTTATCCCCCTCTCTATTTGTTATCATGACAGAAGTTTTAAGTTGTGCAATCAAAAGGCGTAGACATTAGTCTGAGTGGATGGGTATTACAGTGGCTTCGAATGTGGAGCAAGTTACTCATATGCAATTCGCTACGACACTACTCTGTTTGGTGAGGTTAGTATGAGGGAGGCTAAGTGCATCAAAGCTACTTTGGATGAGTATGAACAATAGTCGAGGAAAAAAATGAATAAGGAGAAATCAAGAATTCATTTCTTCAACGCAAAGGCTAATATACAAAAATCCATAGCTACATTTTGGGATTCCAAATCGATAAGCTCCTTGCCAAGTTTCTTGGGGTCCAGATTTTTGAGGGGGCTTGCAAATCTTAGCACTGGGAAGAGGTGTTGAATAAGTGTAGAACTAAGGAATTGTCATGGAGAAATAAATGGTTAACTTTGGCTGGCAGGCTCACTATGACTAAGTTAGTGCTCTCAACTATACCAATATTTACATTAGCCTGATATGAAGCACCAAAAAAGATAGAAGATGGTATATAGAAGATTCTAAAAAGATTCTTATGGGAAGGGTCGAATGAAGTGAGGAAAATACCATTGATTGGTTGGGATACTGCTTGCAAGCCTAAAATTGAAGGTGGTGCAGGATTAAGGAGGATTGGGAGGCAAAATATTGCACTGGGAGCAAAGATGGTGTAGAAGATGTATAGGAAACCAGAGAAGTCGTGGTGTTGTATAGCTCAAAACAAATATTTAGACAATGATTCTCCTTCTAGGATTTTAATGACGAATACTCTCTAGGGCTGCTTGGCCTTCTAGAAATTCATAAACAAATGTCGCCCACTGATTACGAACCATATATCATGAAGAATTGGGAATGGAAAAAAGGATAGGTTATGGACTAATTCTTGGAATGGATATAAGAGCCTCACAGAGCAATTCAAATTAGATTTGGAAGTGGGCCGGTTAGAGGATGAATGGGGAATTGAAGTTGCCAAGTATTTTAACTTGGAAGAAATTAATGGCGGTGGGAGGGTGAAGTGGAAAAATCTGATGCATCTGTATCTTGATCAAATGAAATTGGAGGCAATCTCAGATGAATTAAATAATCAGGTCATGTGTATGTCCAAATAAGAGGATACTATTGTATGGTGTGGGGAAAAATCTGGGGAGTACCCTGCTAAGCTGGGTTATCAAATACAAGTAGAAATTGGAGCAAGAATAGATTGGCTGGCGAAATTATGCTGGAACCAAGTTGTGCTTCCCAAGGCTGGTGCATTTCTCTGGGTAGTCTTTCATAAGAGGTGCCTAACGATGGATAGATTAAAAAGATTGGGAGTTGCAGGCCCATCTCAATGTGTGATGTGTGAACAAGCTGAAGAGGAGGTTGATCATTTGTTTCTTTCATGCCCTATTGCAATGAAATGTTGGGATTGGCTTCAGAAGTCATTTCAAGTTCTTGGCCCGAGACAAGAGAAATTGCAAGATTTCCTGAATGCATGGCAGATTGGCAATAATAATGGTTATTGGCAGAGTCTTTGGTTGTTGGCACCTTCATTGGTGATTTGACATATATGGAAAGAAAGGAATAGGAGAATTTTCACAGGTGAAGCACTTGATAACAACAGACTAATTGAAAGGTTGAAGGAGGCAATCATCGAGGTGGAAAACAACAGGACAAGGCTGAGCATTCATTCAAAATTCACAAAGTGGGATGAAGAGATTCAAAGAGAATGGAATAAACTGAAAAGGCTGAAGAATTGTCTGCCCATGGTTGTGAAGGTCAACATAAAGACTGTGTATTGGAGGGGGCTAGTGGATCTTCCTTGGAAATTGAACTTTGATGGGGTGGCTAAGGGAAATCCTAGTGCTGCAGGGGGCGGTTGTATTATTAGAGACCAAGCGGGGCAATGTGTTTGGGCAGCCTCCAAGAATTTAGGGGTGTGCACTAACAATGTTGCAGAGATTGAGGCACTTTTGAAGGGGATTCAACTATGCATCAGTAAGGGGATTATGTCAATAGAAATTGAGGGTGATTCAATGGTTTGTATCCAAGCTTTAATAAATGGTTGGTCTCCAAGTTGGCTGCTCGACTGCTGGATTGCCCAAATCAAGGTACTTCTTGGTAAATTGGAGAATTTCAAGATTGGTCACACATTTAGAGAAGCCAATAAAGCTGCAGATTGCCTGGAGAATGCCGGTGTTAGGCAAGTGGATGGGGTCATCATCAACTCTACGGTGGATTGTTGGATTGGACTCAAGGATTTAGTGGCCAGTGACCAAGAAAAGATGTAATTGTAATCCCAAAGGGGATGCGGGGTTGTACTGGGTCTGGATTGGAATTTTGTTGGCAGAATATTGTTCATCTCTCAGTACCAAGCACCTAACTTAGTTTTTCCTTATGGGTGAATTGTCTATTTTATTTTAATTACGCGTCCAACTAAAATTGGTGGCAACTTTTCCCTTGTGAGGCCTGCTTCGGCTATGGCTGGCGGGTATGGATTTTTGTAGCTTGGTATCATGGCGGCTTGGGCCTTTGGATATTACTATGGTCATTTGGTTAAGTCGAACAATTCGGCTATATTTGGCATGAGTGGTACATTGTTTGGGGCATTAATTGTGGTTGATCAATAATGGTGTTCTAGTTTGGAGTGGCATGTGTTTGTGCTAAGGAGTCCCTTGCAACTCAGTGTAGTCGACTCTTTGTGATCCAAAACAGAGAAATTCATAATGCAATTGTGGAAACTATCTCGAGGGTGTTAAACGTGAATCAACACTGGTGAGATGGCGGAGTATATGAGACTGTCATTGGTGCTCTGGTGGATGTGAGTGAATCGAGGGAGTGGGTGTCTGTGCGGCTTAATAGGATTGTGGTTGGCCTTAATGTTCCTGCAATTGCTAATGCCACCATGGAGTTGCGATCAAATGGTTGGGTTAGCTTCCTGAGAGCTTTCTTTGATTTGGCTTTGGTTTTGGAGTAGGGTGTGGTGGGTGATGAGGCTACTGTAGTGGCAAAAATTATGGCGGATGCTTGGGAAGTTTTCTGAACCGGAGTTAAAAATGCGAATATGGAGGCTTTCTCCCATTTTATGGCTTCTGATCATGCTTGTCTCGACGAAGTCTGAGTCAATTATCCGCATTGGGAAGTCATTTGGCTATTATATACCAATGCTTGGTGGGTTAGGTGTTTGGTGTGGTTTGAAGTGGCTTATGGGTGGATACATCAGTTGATGGGATACTATTTTTCTTTTTGGGGAAGTTTAGTTTCCTTTTGGCTATAATAGCCCAATTTTTGTGGTGCATTTTTTGTTGGGGGTTGTCTGGTGCTATAGTGAATAGTCTTTTAGTAAGTAGTAGTTTTACTATGTAGCCTATTGGCTGCCTTTTTTATGTTCGATATGTATTTGGGAGTTACCCCCTGTTTATGGTAACACTTATCTATAAAAAATAAAAAAAAATAAAAAAATAGTGTTTATTGTTAAAGTTAAGCCTAGAAGATATATTTTCTTAACTTTAAACTTAAATATGTATACATCAATGACTCTTATTTCAAATGTCATCAACAGTTTTAGGTTTACATTTCCTTAGAAATTTTTAGTTAAACTTAAATAATAATTAATACTAAAAAACTATTATAAATGTTAGCACTAATATGCATTGTGCAACATGCTTTCTATTTATAAATCTTGGAATAAAATTAAAATTATTTTCAAGTCAAATGTCATATGTCAAGAGTTCACATCATTCATTTTAAACAAAGAAATATGATGTTATAGATGGAAAATTAATTTAGTAGCAAGAAATCATAAAATTAATTATCATAATTGAAATTTGAACTATAAATTTTTGTAGTGTATATGATTATAAAATTGTAGTCTACCTAATCCTCCTTTACTAGTCTTATTCTATTTAAAAAGTAATATTTATTGTATTAAATAAATTATGTTTGGTTGCAAATTTATTGGCATTATACTAGAGTATATAGTATAAAAAATATTCAAAACATTACTCATAAATAGGTTAGTTTTGGATTATAGTTGAAGTTATTTGTGAAAATTAGATACTATCAAGGAAATAAAATATATTTTTTAGAAATAAGATTAAAAAATATTTGAAGTTGTAAATGAAATAAAATTTATATGTTGTATTTTAATTAAAAAGTTAAGTTTAACTTTTGATTCTTGATTCTTGATTCTCTGAACAATATTACTCTTTTTCATAATGTAAATTTAAATAGTTTTAATATAATTAGAGTTTTTAATATGACTATATTTCTACATGTATTTTTTTCTAATTTATATTTGAATGAGTAGATGCATGATCGTAATGGACCAAACTATGCCTCTAAGTAGCAATGAAAATATAGAAAAGCAAAATTGAGCAAATTAACATAAATATTTGAATAGGTTATTAACATAATTTGAAAAATATGTACCTGTACTAGTTTTTATTTTTTTATTTTTTAAAGTAAATTTATTAGGTGAAAATTTAAAATTTCAATGGAGCAGTACTATACTTTTTGAAAAAAATAAAAAGCATGTGTCATTCTTCCAATCTAAGCATGACAATTTCTTTTAATTATTTCAATATAAGTAAAGGACACATGTTTGGATGTGACATATATCTTTTTGTAATTTTTTTGCAAGTAGACAATTAGTTAGGACTCTTTTAGTGGGAATTTTAAAAAATATTTAAAACTAAATTTTTGATCAACCTAACTTGGTCAAAAATATATTCAATTTAATTTTTTTCAACCTATAGTTCGTAAAGCATAAAATGTGGCACATCTTTTGGATTCAAAAAATGTGAAACTATTTGAAAGTTATGGATGTTTTTCAACCAACCTATCATTTAGGACTTTAGACATAGTGCATGTAGAAAATAAATAATAAGTATCTATTAAATTCAAAATAAAGCATATCTTATATTAATAGAATGCTGAAAATTTCTTGAATAAACCATTTTCCTTTCATCAAATTCAAATGAAAAAAGGTC
>VDFB02309635.1:0-20075 GCA_007258455.2 Sequoia sempervirens | reverse complement strand
AACATCAGAATAAAATGCCCAAAGACAGCTTATCCTCTCTTGAAAAAGCACCGCATATGCTAAGATTGCTAGAAAGGTCATACGGTAATTCCAATGTTTCGTTTGGGGGGATGGACAAGCTCAATGGATGATGTGATATGCTGATTTCACAAAGGGACTTATGCTAGGCTTGTTCAATTCACAATGAAGGTTTAGGCAATGAAGCTCTATTGTTTGGGTCTTTCAAACAAACTAAAAAAGGAGATAAGGGTTTAGAAGTTCCAATCTACTTCCTAAGAATTCAAGAGATGGTATTGACTTGGTGAAACTAGTAACCACGCTTTGCTTCGCCACGCTCAACGACAACTACACAAAGTGGGTGCAATCTTCAAGGGAGTGTGCTTATAATTTTCACGTCATGAATAACTACCGTCAAATTGAACAATATTTATCCAGACAGAAGTTAAGCATCCACAAAGTAAGCTCAGGCTAACTTTACGCATTGAATGAAAATCATTCGTTCAAAGAAAGTATGAGCAGAAGATTCACCATAAATCAATACTTATCAGATCTTGCATTCTTCTAACATACATGAAATAAAATTTAAACTATGATGAGGGATAAGAACCATGCCAACTCCAAAATAAGAGAAGCAATCACCATCAAAACAGTGCATGCATTACTTATTACTTTGGCAATCATACGCAACAATTACTTATCTCAACATGTTTTGCAACATGCTCCCCCCTTTTCTTACAAATGAGGAGTGAGCTCAATTTATAGGCTCCTCAATTACAATTCAATGGCCAAGATTGATTTAGAATCAACGACCGAGATTAAAATAAAACCCTAATTAGGGCTTGCCATAGCTAACTCCTTCTCGACCAATGAGAAAATTACACTCAAGGATACTTGTCCTTTTTGCCAAATATGAACCCACAATAAAATAGAAAGTTGTTGAATCTGGATGTGCTGACTTGGAACAATTTGATTGGTTGAGGTGCCACTTCAGCAGGTTGGATGTCCGCCTTGGTCACTTTGTTCGTTTTTCCATATTCTTGCCTTAGAATATTTTCCTTGCCGATGACTCTGTCCTTTGTGCTCGTTTCTTCCTGGCTTTGATCTTGGATTCCTTTTGAGACTTTGATTTCTTCTTCTCACTTGTATTGGAAGTCTCGCCTTGGAGCACATGTTTAGACTTGAAGTTATTAAGGTTTTCTTTCTTGATTGCTTCGAAATTCCCACAAGCACCTTGAGTTGGATTGGTGTTATTCCTTTGGATTTCCTCTCTGAATTATCCAATTTGTGTTAAGAAATTATCTAAGTGCGGAAATTTGTTTGGAACAATCTTCCTATCACCATTTGATTCTGATTGAGAGTTTGTCTTTAATTCTTCAAGGGATGAAATCCTTCAAGAAGTTGCCCTGGTTGCTTCAACAGGTTTGGGATTGTAGATGAAATCCTCCCAAGATGTCTGAATATTCTTTCAAGTGCCTTGAATTTGAAGAAGAATGCCTTTCCACACTTTCGCCACAATGGAGGAAATTGGAATTTTCTTTGTGAAGTATTTCCCATACTTAGCCAAATTTTGGCTATTCAAGTTCATTTGTAACACCTTCATGCGGATTATTCAACATTTAGCCAAGATTTTGGCCATCTCGATGCTCAAATGAACTTTGCCTGTGGACTTGCCTTCAATTCTGAATACGGCTTGTGCTATGTAGGACAAATTCCATCCTTGGACAAGGATTTTATTCACTTCCTCTTTACTTTTCCTTTTTATTCCTCTTGTTTTCCTTCCAACACTTAGTCAATTTTCTGAAATTTTTATCCTCTTGGCTAGGCGGACTTCATGAACCTCATGCCATGGCTTCCTTGACTTGGGCGGACTTTCCTTCCAACTTGCCATTTCCTCTTCAAGTGTTGATTCTTTCTAATTCCTCCTACGTTCTTCGAGGCAGACATCTCCCTGTACGAAGCTCAAAGTTAGAAAAATACTCACAAATTGTAAAGAAGGCGATTTTATGACTGGAGAGTATTTAAATAAATTAATTAAAAAATTCTAGAACTCGACTGGCTAGGCTGGTTGGAGAATAAATCTTAATAAAATGAAATTTAACCAGCCTTAATCTTTTTAAAAGAAAATTCAAAGAATTTCTTAAATAATTTACTGGACTTTTAAAGCTGAAAACTGAAGTTTTTGTGCAAATCCAAGATAAAAAAATCCTTTTTCTTCCTTCAAATTCGCCAGTTATGACTCTACAGTTGATTGAGAAATCTGAAAATAGAAGAAAAATGTCCAACCTTGTGCTCTGGAATTAATGTAACTTGCAGCTCAAGAAGAAAATAAGAAGAAGAAGGACGCCTTTGGCTGAGAGAAGTTTGCCTGTGAAAAAACTTAACCTGTGAATAATGAAAAATAAACTCACAAGCACTTCTTTTATAATAAAAAGTTTCCTTATTAGCCAGGGTCGATCTCTTCTCTGATTGGGTTCTTTGTTTTAAAACGCAAAAGCAATCTTATCTTCTTCTCTTTGACTTTTCCAAGGCGTTCCTTCTTGCTTGCTAACTAAGTCTTTATTTTTAAATAAAAACTTAAGTTATTTATTTCTCTTTGCTTTTAGAAAAATTCGACTTCTAAGTGGACTAATCCACTTTTCAACTGGATTTTTCCCTTTACCAAGGTGAGTCTTTGCCTTAGAAAATTTTTTGATTCTCTCCTTGGAAATTCGACTTTCAACTGGAATTTTTAATCATCCAACTGGATTTTAACTTTATCTTGGAATTCTTGAAGTCCAATTCGAATTTTTACTTGCCTTAGCCAATTTTCATCATTTTCTAACTGGAATTTCAAATTATCCAACTGGATTTCCTTGTACTGGGCGAATTTTAACAAGACTTCTCAAATGGACGAATTTTAACTGGATTTTTTCAAGATTTAATTGGATTTCTTTTCGATGAATGGATTTTTAAATGGATTTTTCAAAGATTGAACTGGATTTCCTCATGGGCGCACCTCTCCAGACTTAGGCAAATTTTATCATGATTTTTTGCTTTTTACCTGATTTCCTCGTTGATTTTCTTGGTGGAAGGTGCAATTTTTCAATTGATTTTCCAGCTTTTGCATGCGCTTTTCCTTGCTTTTCTCATCTTTGCATGCACTTTTCCTTTGCTTTTCTCATGATTTTTCGATTTTTAAAGATTTTTTGCTTGATTTTTGCATGCTTTTCAACTCTAAAAGTGGAAACTTTCAACTCCACTGCTAGTGAGACCTAGCACTTTCTAAAAATAGAAACTTACTAAAAATAGAAAAAAGCAAAAAGAAACTTTCTAAAAATAGTAAATTCCATATTGGTCCAGAAATGCCAAAAACGAAAAAAGCAAAAAAGCAAAAAAGCAGAATCCCTAAAAAATAGGAAGTGTCAGAATTGAGCGAAAGCACAGGCGATCCTCGTCTACTGGGTCTTCTAAGCACTTCTACGATGTTCACGTTCAGTTTCAGGCTCAAATTCTCAACTTAGCTTGGGTGATGACTCCAGATTTTGACATGAAATTCTCAGAGCAACAGAGATTATGAAATTGCCACTCAAAGCTAAACCCTAAGAGCAAACCAGTGAGGGTCCCCATTTGCAATGGGGCGATGTGTGAAAAGGTTACAACATCTAGCACCAACCTGAATAAATGTTCCTGAACATTTCAAAGATATAATTTCCTCCAAACCCAGAATCTTAGATTAATTCTAACTAACTTATCCTTTGGCTAAGAAGAGTACTCAAAAGGAAAGAGGAATACTAAACTGTATCAAGACCCTATATCATGTAGTTACAAGTGTGTGCAAATGCATTTATTTCCGTCTCTTAAGACCAATATGACTCTTTGGTTCCATCATGGTTGTTTGTGTATTTTGTCTTAACTCCAAAAGCATCCTTGGATAGAGCCTCGCTGCCAGCGAGCATCTATAGCCCCGGCGAGGTTATCTTCTATAAACCCACGGAGATTGCTCTACTTCCGGCGATTTATTACTTTTATTTTCTCATTTTGAGTGTACGCCTGTAGAGATGTCTGCACACCCAAAGCCAAGTGTTCTAATCTTTCATTTTTTTTTCTTTCCTTTATTTTGATATTCTTTTCTTCACATATTTCCACACTTTAGCTTGTAAGCAATGAAGCTCACATGGGTTTGAGCATTATAGTGGCGCTGAAGTAAGACTTTTGACGTTGTTTAGCCATGACTTCACCTAGGAAACCATAACGACTCAAAGAATTCATTAAGTGTGCAAGATATAGTAACTGTAAGACTCAGTGTCAAGATACAATAGATGACTCCCTTTCTAGTCAAGTACTAACCTTAACTTTAAGATACTTTAGAAACAATTAATCTAGGATTCGAAGATTATCCATGAATATTTATCCAAGAAATGGACTGAACATAATTTAGCACAGACGCTAGAGTTCTTAAGATACAACACCCTCCCCAAATGGGACCCCCTTTATTGAAAGCAAAACAAAACGGACAAGATAACTAAACTAAGAAAGCAAAGCAACTAATCTAAAGAAAACTGAGAAAGAAAACCTACACTAACAAAAAAAAAATTTAAGCAAACAACAGTCAAAAGACCTAAGTATATACAACTCCTAGCATGATTTCTCAGGATGTGCAGTAACAACAAAGCAGCAGTCACAGTGCGAAGTTTTGCAAACTTATCTTTAAACTCAGAAAAATATTCTTTCAAAGGACAATTCTGAAATTCAAGCAAAACTTCGAGAAAGATTAGTAACTGGGGCAACTCATCTAAACCATGATTGATCCATAAACAAGTTATCTTTCCTAAATCTCCATAATCAAAATGATATTCCTTGTAATCAATAGTAGGGAAAGATACAACCTGGTGGTCTTCATTTGCAGGCTTGAATTCTTGCCTATTGTCCATTGCTTCATCAGGAGGTCGAAGTTGATGGTGAATCATACCACTTGCATCTGAAACATGGAGATGAACATCCCGTTCCAAATTGGGTGGAATGGGGTGGGAATTCGATTCAAAAGAGAATTTGGAAATTTGGAGTATTTCATACATTGGCTCCTTTTGAATCCCTAATAATGGATCAAGCCCCAACCTAAATTGTTCTTCCTTTTCTATATCTGTCACAGTTGCTTGTCCATCAAGTAGCATTCCATTTGTTTCAATTTCATCAAGCAATTCCTCCATGACTGTGATCATTGGATCAAGCGCCAATGCAAAAGGTATTTCATATTCTGCTTCCATTTTGGTAGCCCATTGATCATCAAACATATCATGTTGCCTCAGGCTGCTTATCGTTTCTTCCATCTTGTTCATGCATGATTGAAATTTTTCATCAAGGACCGTTCCTTCTTGAAGTGCACTAGAATCGCTTCCTTCTTCATGTTTTCCTCCTTGGATGAATGAACGTTGGAAATTTCTTACAGCCTCTCTATTTTGAGCTAAGTCCTCCGTTTCTGGTTCTTGATGATCTTCAATAATTTGCAATTCTATATATTCGTTCATTTTTGTATGCTGACAGCTACCTTGGGTGGTTCCTCTTGCTTGGATGTATCCCATTGCTTTCTTGATCTTTACTCCAATGGCCTCTCATTCTAGTGTGATGTAGGAACAATCTTCATCTGCTTGATCCCTAAGCTCGACCACATTATCCTATTGTGACTTATTCTCCCTGCTGTTAGATGACATTGTGGGACATTCTTTATTTGGTACCAAAAATGTTTGTTTGACATATTCAATCCATGCTTTGTCCTTTAAGCATCCATATGGTAGTTCTGGTAATCCTAGGTGACATCTGGCATAGTTGATGGCCTCTTCACATGTTGTGCAAGTGAACTCCGAATGAGGTGCATTGTGAATCCGACACCACTGAGGGAGCAAAACGCCTTTCAAGCGAGCATTACCTAGTTCCATTTGATTTTGGATTCTAAGTATGAACCTCGTGAAGGCCTCATTTATAACTTCTGGAATGCTATAGTCATTAAGTTCAACATCCAACACTCCCGGCTTGGGAACATCCCAAAAGAAAAGTTTCCCTTGGAGAACAAGCTTTACCCTTGAGAGGAATGTCAAGCAACTGATTTCTTCGTGCTTGGAGGTCTCATGAATTCGACATCTTCCTGGAAAAGCAAACTGAGACAGATTCCTGGGATGCAGTTGTGCATTCAAACTTTCTTGAATTTGAGCAATATCCATGAGACTATCTCGAGAGCAAGAAATATGGAATGGATGCCTGTCCATTCAGAAATCTCTTTTTTTATTTTCCATTTCTGATTTTTTTTTTTTTTAAACTTTTCACTTTTTTTGGATTTTTTGACATAAAAGAGATCTAACATATCTCTAATTTGGCATTTCAAAGTTCATACTGGTTCCATCCAGTTGAATTTCTCCACTTGTGAAAATAAACAACCTAATGTTCAAGCCCTCCTTCTAGCGCCAATTCTATGTTGATGCGTGTTTTGTGACACGCCAAACATCAGAATAAAATGCCCAAAGACAACTTATCCTCTCTTGAAAAACCACCGCATATGCTAAGATTGCTAGAAAGGTCATACGGTAATTCCAATGTTTCGTTTGGGGGGATGGACAAGCTCAATGGATGATGTGATATGCTGATTTCACAAAGGGACTTATGCTAGGCTTGTTCAATTCACAATGAAGGTTTAGGTAATGAAGCTCTGTTGTTTGGGTCTTTCAAACAAACTAAAAAAGGAGATAAGGGTTTAGAAGTTCTAATCTACTTCCTAAGAATTCAAGAGACGGTATTGACTTGGTGAAACTAGTAACCACGCTTTGCTTCGCCACGCTCAACGACAACTACACAAAGTGGGTGCAATCTTCAAGGGAGTGTGCTTATAATTTTCACGTCATGAATAACTACCATCAAATTGAACAATATTTATCCAGACAGAAGTTAAGCATCCACAAAGTAAGCTCAGGCTAACTTTACGCATTGAACGAAAATCATTCGTTCAAAGAAAGTATGAGCGGAAGATTCACCATAAATCAATACTTATCAGATCTTGCATTCTTCTAACATACATGAAATAAAATCTAAACTATGATGAGGGATAAGAACCATGCCAACTCCAAAATAAGAGAAGCAATCACCATCAAAACAATGCATGCATTACTTATTACTTTGGCAATCATACGCAACAATTACTTATCTCAACATGTTTTGCAACACGACTTACAAGAGATGTCTCTGGAGGTGACGAAGCGAGAAAACTGCTTCTAAGACCTCAAAGAGACGATAGCCTTTTTTATTTAAAATATATGCTCCATACTTAGCCATTTTCCAGATGTCTTCACTTTTCAGCATTCTACAAAGACCTCGCACGTATGAGCGTTTGCCAAATCCCGAAGGCTGACGGCTAGGCTCATTGGATAGCTGGAGTAATTCCTCACAAGTCTCGTGAAGACCTCGAAAGCTAAAAACTCCATCTGACAGGCCTAAAGGCTGGGTGCCCCTGGCCTACAGAAGTACAGGCGAAAATACCACATTTCTCTACCCTCTAATTTACGTGTCTAGTAGAATCTCTGCCATGATCTTTCAGATTATCGGATTGACAGGCTGACTGGTGTGTTGCGAAGCCAGACTAGAGTAGCACAGATGTTAGGAAGACCTCATCTGCAATTTCAATCATCTCAGGGGTCATTTTGAAGGGCGCCCCTGAGCTACAAGGGCGCAATTTTGCCAATTGACAACTTTTTGTGATGTAAGGCCTCCTCGTAACCTCAACTTCTGACTTCAACTGCCAGAGCTCTGGGTCTCAGACGTCTGCATTTGATAGCTCATCAGATAGCCAAACCAATTAGGAAGAGATTAAATGCATCAGCAATCAGGAATAACAGAATCTGGACCTCCATTAAGAAGGGCGCCCCTAGGCTACAGGGGCGCAAAAGTTGTGAATTGACCATCTTTTGCAATCTGTATCCTCTTGTACCTTCAGCTTCTGACGTCAGTTGCCGGAGTTCTGCAACTCAGATGACTTCGCAGGATAGCTTGCCAAATAGCTGGGCTAACTTTGAAGAGATTGGTTGCATCTGCAAGCAAAAGCAACAAGATCTGGGCCCTCAAAGAGAAGGGCGCCCCTGAGCTACAGGGGCACAGATCTTCATTTTGCTAAAAATCTTTATCAATTTTTGTCTCTGTAAACACCCTTCTGGCCACTGAAACGACCATGTAGGAGTATAATTTCATCGTGAAGTGTTTCCTCATCATCACATGTCTCGTTCTGAGTCCTAGGTTCTGATTCTGAGCTCTAGGTACTAACCATCAGCTGCTTTTGACTGACACAACACTGACCAAAGTCTATGCTTGATATTGCCCACAAACTATATTTGACATCATTTTAGCAAAGTTTAGACTCTTTTAAACAAAATGCCTTGATGAAGCAAAAAATTTGGTGGGTACAACACATGTCTTATTCATTTGTGCTTTGCCTATATGAAGTTGAGGTCTCTTCCATTCATTTATTCTTGCCGGTAATGTGCTTTGGGTTTACATTGTCTTTATGCTTCATCTTCAAATTATGTCACAGAAGCATTGAATGTTCAAAATTCTCATTCTCTAAGCTTTATTCAATATATTTTGGGTGAGGCTGTTCTGAAAGAGACTCTCTAGGAGGTCTTTACCCTACAACTCAATCATAAGGTAAAAGACCTTACGGCCTTCAACCTTCTCTGCCACATTTTCCTGCCCAAGTCCAGCCAAACAATTGTGGCTCTTACCACAAATATGAAATAACCCTATGAGGCATTTATGGTAATGAGATTTTGAGCTTGAGAAAGAGTTAGGAGTTTGGAAACATACATGGGATGACATGGCTTTGTTTCTCCAGCAAAATGGAGCCTTTGAACATTAGCATCGATCTGCTTCCCAGCCTCTTTACACTTCTGGGAAGGCATTCTCTCCCACCTCCCTTTCCAAAAAAGATAGTTCGGGCCCACCCTGAAAAGGAATTGCCTTCTCTCTAAAAGGCACAGACAGTGGAATCTACGGTATAACTAATGTGTTGCTGTTGTAGCATTAGAGTCCCTACATGCAACTAGTAATCACTCGTCAGCAGATTAGTCTTTCACAAGTACATGTCCTCTAGATCAATGATGTTTTGGATGTCTAAGGAACTTGGAGAGGACCTCCCATCCTCTGTCCCTTTTTTGTAAAGTTTTGTGGATGTCACTCTTTCAACTGGGGGTTTTTAGATCTCACTAGAATCCCATAGCCATTGTTTGGACTTCCCAATATCCCTTCGCTGTACCTAAGAATTTAGAGTCTCCCACATCAAACACTAAAAGGGGGTCCACCAAAGCCAGCCCAAAAAAACTTATAAAACATATGCCCATTGTCATTTCGCATTCACCAAAAGAGAAGAGAAAAGGAGCAGTTTTTGAGATATCAATCGACTGTTGAGTCCAATTTCTAAGCTTGCTGTTCAATGTACCTGTGTACCATTCATGATGCATCATTTTTAATTTGTTTTGCATCTCTCAATATAATTCACATTTCATAGTATGTGTCTAAGATTATCAGTCCATCAGATGGAATATGTACTCAACGAATTGTACTCTCTTCAAATTCATTTAAAATGTTTAAACACACCAATAAGCCTGACTATTAAAATTATATTGTAAGATTCCTCAGAAAACCTCACGATGTTTAAAATTTATTATGCATTACAACAAATAATATGCAACTCTGAATCTTCAAATTTCTTTTTGAAATTGCTCATAAGACCTCATAATGTGATAAGTTAACTACAATTTGTATAACAGATAAATTCGCTCCAAATCTTAGAAAATAACATTACTTAGCTCCGATTCTTCAAAAATAACATTTAAAACTCCAAATCTCCACATTTATTCTTGAAATTTCTATTAAAAATTCGAATTGCATAAAAGTCAATAAATTGTATCAAAATAAAAAAGAAATTCCAATTTTCACCAACACTCCCTTATAAATGCAAATAGATACTGAAACTATATTTTCCGCGGCCAAAAATATAACAAACCCTAGATAGACACCAAAGGCAATAAATTATGCAGTGCTTGATCTAAAAAGAGGCCTGATGATTCAAAAATTTCAGCAGTGAAAATAAAATTGTGCAGAGTGACATTTTCTGTCAACATGAGAAATTGAATAAAACTTCAAATAAATATCAAAATCTTAATTAAAAAATGAAGTGATTATATGCAATGCAAAACTCCTTACGTCGTCAATCGCTTGCATTTGGGATTGCAAAATTTGAACAGAAATCATTTGGTAAATCTTAAAGTGTGCAAAATAAAGTCATAAATATTTTCGACAAAATTTTGACATAAATGTGTGTGAGATAGTGGCGAGTATTTATATCGTACATGGGAGAGAGGAAAGCGACGCAAAATCGACTGTCGAAGATGAACTTGCTGGCTAATTTCGCCATAGAGGTGATGTAGTTGGAAGCAAATATCTTGAAGGCCGCGTGCTACCGGCTGTTGCCGGGGGAATAACAGGCCACAAGCGGTGGACTCTCCCGCATGGATAACATGTTGAGGGTTCTCGACCTCATGATATATCACATGGTGCGTGTTTCCTTCAAAAATGTGATGTATAGTGAACAGCAAAGGTCACACTTTGAAATCGACCTTTGAACAGCATCTGCACCTTCTATATATAGAGGGAGTAGTCTCTTTTCTTTTTCTTTTGGTTGGTTTACAAAAAGATGGAATGGTATTAGGTTTTAAAAGAATAATAAGTTAATAGGAATGGAACACTGAAGTAACATATGATTTTAATTTTAAAAGACAATAGTTGTAATATTAAATTTGGTTTGAAAAGAAAATTAGTTGTTTATATTAGTATATGGTCAAAATTCATAAAATTTATAAATAAGTTTATGTAATTAAAGGTATTAAATCGAAATTAGGAGAGGGTTTCTAGTTATCAAGATCACTGCATCTTTTATCAAGTAAATCTTTTTCGTCATCTATCGACTACCAATCAACGAGAGTGGTTTCCTCTCCCTCATCAAGACCTTCTTACAATTGTTAATCTTGAACACAAGGTAGCAAAAGTTATTTGTATTGGTTGTTATGAGGTCCACCCATGCCATTGAGAGGATATAGGAGAGTGGTAAGCAAGTGACAATCATCCCGTCTAATGGCCAACAAGCAAAGACCGGGTAGATAGTTACCTAACTAATTATATAGAAGATTCTCTCTCACTAGGGTATCTATCCCAAGAAGGCAAAAAGGATGGGACCCTTGCAACAATGCAAAGGGCTTTCCCCTAATGATCAAGGAGGGTATGAAGGTGTTGCATTTCTAAGGCCACTTTGTTGGCTTGCACTTGAATCTGTATGAGCACAATATAAATCACCAACAACTTGGATGAGTAGAAAAATTGGAATATACAACACAATTAGTTAATATTGTAGTGTTCTTATCTTTTTAGATATAAAATAAAATCTGCAGAATAAAAGTATGTCATAGATGGGATAATTTAGGTAGAAAATTGACATCATTATGTCATGTAAATGGCTTTAGTATAAGAGGCTTGAAAAAGTCACAAATCCTATGTGAAGTTAGTTATGCATGAGAATAGAACCAAAATAAATACAAAAGATTTTGAATTTTTTCATAAAACTAACATCTAGGGTAAAAACATCAAGATACATTAACCAATAGCTAATATGAAGACTCTAGTAAAGCATAATGAGCAATCTTTGACTTCATGCTCACTTTCCAAATTGATTGGGAGTTTTTGTCTTGTTGTGGCCCTTCACAACATGCCCTTAATTGTTGTCAAATTGGGGACCCTTCTTTTGTTGAGTCAAGTTGAATTGTGTTTATGGTAGGGGAGAGGGGCCAGTAGTTGTGCAGGGTCCAATAGTCATGCAGTCAATTGTGATTATTCATATTAGTACTAGAATGAATTAATATTATATCTTGTATATATTCATTTCATATATTAATCAAAATATTACCAAATATGTGGCATTATGGGATCAATAGTTGTTCACTTCAAAACTTATAATTCTCAAGTAAAAAAAACATAAATACACTCGTGAACAAGTGAAACAATTTTTTTTTGTCTCAAATAGAATATCATAACTATCCACTATAAGTGTGTCATTTATAAAATTAAATGCTCATTTAATAAGATAAGACACTCATTTAAACAAGTATTGTTATCATAGTGAAAAAACATAGCTCTTATGTGTACAACTATTGGGATAGCAATGTACAAGCATTGGAGTATTTCATATTAATAGTTTGTCTTATCACAAATATAAAAGGTGAGCATAATAAATACCATGTATTTTTTCATTAAATGTGAAGGATTTTCAAAAAGTTTTAGTGTTCAACTATTGGTCCATTTTTGTTCGATATAAGTTGTATTTTAAATAATTATGTGTTGTTTTTATAACAACAAATATTTTTGTGTTCAACTATTGGTCCATTTGTGTTGAATATAAAAGTTAGAGATAACAAAGATATATGGTTACCAATAGGTATCTGGTCCATTTAGGTTGCATATAAGTTTTATTTTAAATAAAAATATGATATTCTACAAGCAACAAATGATATTTTTTTGTTCAACTACGAGGCATACAATGATTAAGTTTTGGTCAAATCTTTAAAAAGTCAAATTTTGGACACTTCTCAGTAGATGTGTTGATGTGGCAAGTTGCATGATGAGTCGCACCTCCAAACCTTAGTTATAGAAAGATAAGAGGCTAGTCCACATTTAAAAAAAAAGAATGAAGGTCCTATGATTTTCCAGTCAACTGCTACATGCTAACAAAGTTAGCTATCATTGGTCATATGAAACTAATTACATTAAATTTATGTTTTGGTTTTTTGTCACTTGTTGTTGCAAGTTGCATTTTGTTCAACGCATTGCACTGTTGTAATGTTGTATATTTATTTTTTGTTGATATGTCACAGTTTGTTTAAGTGTTGTAAATGTCATCATGAGTAATTTTTTAAACTTATGTTTATTACGTTTTGTTTCTTTTGTCAACTCATTGTATTTGGTCATGCTTTGTCGCTTTGTTCTATTTGTTGCATTTTTCTAATAGATTTATGTCAAATATTTTAGTATGCCATCATAAGTCTAGCCATATCTTGTCATTTCTTGCATTTTCATTTATGTCACCCTATAGTGTTACACCTTCCATGCAAAATTAAATTCCTTTGTGACAATTAGACTACAATTTTAAATTTTAAATCTCACACACACATATAAACATATATACATCATAATTCTAAAATAAAAAAAATTATTAGTTCTTTAGTGAGAATTTTAAAAATTATATATGTTTTAAATTTTAAGATTTTATGATCCAAAAAATATATATTAATACGAACTTTAATATTCAAATCTAAGAATATGTATTTTAAATTTTAAATTTAAGTGTTGATGTTCTATTTCATTTTACAGAGACGAAAGTGCAAATGCATTTTGAGTCGAACCTCGAAACGTATGAATGAATGAAAGATTTTAATGACGTCCGCGAGACTAAACAGTCTATGGGACCAAGGCACCACTTAATTTTCTTTCATGCTCTTTTCTAAATCAGATCTCCTACTATTGATTTTGACTAGAAGGCTGGTCGTTTGGTTGATCTTATCCTCCTCAAATAACTGCTACATATTGTCCATACACAACTATTTGTGTATTGTTTACGGATGTCTTCATAAGCTATGCATTCCATGAAGAAGTGTCGCTCTGTCTCAACCACCCCCTTATTGCAGAAAATGTAGGTTCTTTCTTCCCATGTTTCCTTAGGAGACTTCAATCTACCGGTCTCACATCTAAGATGATGCGATCCCGTCCTCAGCTGTGCAACTAACACCCTCGCTTTCCCTTTAATAACAGCCCCTAAATATGTTTTTTCACCATGATCCTTTGTCAGGTTAAACTCTTTGACGTAGTATGCTTTTTTTCGCCCAATTTGATTTGACCACATGGCAGTCCTAAATTTTTCCTTCACGTAATTTTTTATTTCACTATTGGTGCTAGGACACTCCTGTAATTTGATGTCCCACTTGTTCAACCACTTGTTGTTCTGCTTCATCCAGGTTTTCTTTCTACGGTTTAGCGCCTCCTCCATAACCGCTTTGAGCCACTGGTGGTTGTCCATGTTTTCAATCTTCTTTAGATAACTTATCAACCAAGTTATCGCCGATGCCTCCAAGGGAAAAGCCCCCGCTTCTGCTAAAAGAATTTCATATGGGACCGTGGCCTTAACTTTGAGATTGCTTGTTATTAGGTGTTTTTGGATTCTTTCAATTTGTCTCCAGCTGCACTTTGACATATTGCTTCCCCACACTTTACACCCATAAAGTACAACTGGTGTGACAAGTAAACCAAAAAGAGTTTTCTTGGTTTTCCAATCCCAAAGTTCTGCTTTCCTACATCTATTTTGCAACAGGAAAGAGGCTTTCCAACCTCCCTGTATCCTTTTTGCTCTACAAGTCTCCCAGCTGAGCTTATGGTGAAAATCAATCCCAAGATACTTGTATTCTTTCACTATATCAAGCGGACTACCTTCAAAAAGAAAGATATATGTTTTTTTTTTTTATTCAAAGAGAAAATCATGATTTTGGTTTTGGTGGTGTTCACTTGCATCCCCACTTCCTGACAGAAGTGTTCTAGAGCTTTCAAATGTTCTCTTAACCCATGAGTTGTTTTTGAAATCAAAATAAAATCGTCAGCATATATAAGTAATTTCACTACATAACCTGCCAATTGAATACCGTCCCCTCCATCCTTGCTTAACCAAGCTTCCAACTTATCAATGTAAAGCCCAAAAAGCGTGGGAGATAAAGGGCAGCCCTGCTTAACTCCAATGTCGCTGCCAAAACACTCTGACATACCCTCACTTGTTCTGATTTTAGCATTAACCTTCTCATATAACCTGTGAACAACAGCTCTGTACACATTTGGAATGCCTAATTCTTCCATCCTATTCCAAAGTTTGTCCCTAGGCACCGTGTCAAAAGCTTTCTTGAAGTCAACGAAACAACAATAAGCTTCCTCACCCTCGCTGTCCCAAATCTTCTCAATCAAGTGTCTAAGGGTTATGCAGTGATCAATGGTAGAGTGCCTAGATCTAAAGCCTGCCTGCCCCTTTGCCCTTTTGCCCTCATTTTCTGCCCAGTTCCTGATCCTACACTCAACCATGCTCCCAAAGAGCTTGCCAAAGATAGGATTAACCATAATTGTGTGGTAGTTAGATGGGTTATTGATATCCCCACTTTTAAACAAAGGAATGACCACACTGGTAGTCCACTCCAAAGGAAAGCCTTCCTGATTGACATTGTTGAAAATTCTTGTTATGTAAGGAGCAAGAGTTTCACTCCCCCACTTTAAAAATTCAGCCTATATCCCATCTATGTCCTGCGCTTTCCCACTTGCTAACTTCTTTATTCCCTGTTTAATATCATCCACGATGAATAGTTCCATTGATGTGTTAACAACCAGAGGATTGCCTTTCTCGTGAATCCGCTCGTAAAGGAGCCTAGCATACTCTAACCATTGGGCATCTGTGATATTGTTTTCCAACTTTTTCTTTTGCTGCAGTTCCCTCCAAAAGTCTTTAGGATTCTGCTTCCCAAGCGAGATTAGCTCCTTCCTTCTTTCATTAACATACTTAGTTTTTTTGGATTGCACTAATTTTACATATTTTTTCTTGTATTCTTTGTCCATGTCACTCTCCTTTAGCGATCTTTTGGCTGCCTTACACTCATCATCATACCACGGATTTGTCGGAAATGTGTTTGCAACCCCCACCTTGGGAAGAGACCTTTTGCATGCAGTTAATGCTTTGTGGATTATCGGGATCAGCAAATTGTTGTGAATATGGGCATCAACCCCTTTAACAGCGTTAATCTCTCCTTTCTTCAAATCATGGAACTGCTGGTTAAGAACAGCATTAAATATTTCTTTATTTTCCTAATTTATGAGGATTTTACCCTTGGGGAGGGCTTTTTTTTGCCTATGTTGAACTTGCTTGTTGTGTTGATTGATTGGAGAAATGTGAAGCTTAACACGAAGAGGTAAGTGGTCAGATTTCATCTCAATAGGGCAGTCCTCTATGTCAAACTCCAGCAGCCTAGAACCAAAACTTTGAGAGCAAACCACGTAGTCTACCACACTTTGACCATTGTAAGTCTTGCAAGTGACTCCCCCAGACTTCGGCCAATCTCTCACCCCATTGCAAATAACCATGCCAAACAAACTACAAAACCCAAGTAATTCAGTCCCAAACGAATTCACAGTGCCATTATCATCTTGAGATGTTCTTTTCCAATAGAGACCACCACCTTCCTCCAACCATAAAGGATTGTTCTCCCCTTTTGCTTCACTGCTCAACTGAAGAGACTAATTGTTGGTTGTCCTTGTATTAAAGTCACTCATTAAAACCACATCTCCAAATATGTTAAAAGTAGAGATATCTTTTTTTAGTGATGCATACGGATCTTCATTGTCTAAATTCCACTTCTTATAAAACTTTGAATTTTTTGGAGCAAAGTAGCAAGCAGCTAGACTAAAAGTTACTCCATTTTCAATTATTTGCAGCCATATGTATTTTTTATTTGTGTCTTCTTTTACAAACTTAACAATTCCTTGCCACTTCTCAGCTATTAGCACTGCAACCCCTCCATGACCTTTACCTGTTTCATTTCCTTCATTCCAAACTGAAACTTTCTTATACCCTTCGAAATCTGGAATTTTGCAGCCATCATGTTCATGCGTTTCCGTAAGAATGATAATATCCTTCCCTTTTGCTATGGGCCCCAAACCAGGTCCTCTTCTCCATGGATATCCTCTACAATTCCAGTTTACAACATGTAGGTAGTCCAGTGGGGCCCATAATTCCTATTTCTTGTTTGAGAAACAATCACTAATTTGGGCCAGGCCGGAATTTAAAAGGCTATACAAAATGGGTTTGTTGAAGATGCTCAAAAACTTTCAAGCAAGCGCATATGGCGAAACCAAAAACCACGACAAAGCTAGCATCCTTCCAGCCCAAGCCCAAAATGGAAACTGCAAAACAAGGTATGGACATCCATCAAAACATTTAAAAGTGATCTTTTGTCAATGCCGCAGTTGCAAGTACCATAGCAAATATGTATGCAAAATATGGGAACGTAGAGGAGGATTATGAGCTATATAGCAACTGCCCGAATTGTTTGACAGAATCCTCAGATAAATAGTCACAAACAAGCACGCGAACTGTTTGACAAAATGACTCAAAGAGACATCGTCTCTTGGGTTACTGGAAGTGAAACGCCATAGAGAAGGCACAAGAACTATTTATTAAAATGTCAATAACAGATCGGGGCTAGTATAGGTGCCATGGGCAATAAGCGATAAATGGTTAACGAAACTCCTCAAAGGAATTTTCTACTGGATTACAGAAGGACGCAGACTTGTGAAAGCGTGGACCTGGAATGTGAACCGTTTGACAAAATGAAAAGCCGCAAAAAGGTTATTGTTTGACATATTGCCCTTGTAGATATTACAGAGGGTGGCGTAGCAAAGATGCATCTTAGTTTAATGCACCATGGAGGATGAAATTATTGTGGATCCAACGGACAACCCATAGATAATTGACGACCTTAGATGGAACTTTTTCATGAATCCATAGAATCAATTTGCAATAAGATCCATACTAATCATTTGAATCGAGGTGCTGATCAAGAATTGGTTAAACTTACACAATATTTACTGGCTATAATAGAATTGGATGATCTGAACCAACTTGATCATAAATAATGGAGGCATGGATCTTAGGCCAGTGGTACAAGTTTTGGTCGTTAAGAAAATTAGGCCACAGACCTCACAGGAACAATACATAATGGTTCTCTCAAAGGGGACACATATTTAGCAAGCAACGCTTGCTGCATAGCTTAATGAATATGACAAATCCATAATGGTTCAGAAGGGGTCTGTAATTTAGTTGACAAAGTATAATTTAGTGGTTTCAAGAAGTTTTTATTCGTTTGGTTAGGTTAGTAAATATCCCCAAATTCAAGCATCTATGTGATTCGAACAAGATGAAGTGCTCATATTGTATAGTGTGGGTATTCATATGAATGTGGGACTCAAAGCCACGAAGGATCACATAACACCTCCTCTTTTGAAAATGATTGAACTCACGGACAATGACTTGGCTAAGGATCATCTACGTAATATTATGGGAGGTTGTTTAGATGTGGAAAATGAAATTATTTGCATATTTATCATTCCTAAAAGGCTTGCTATATTGATAAAGTTTTTAGACACATTTCACATGTGTATATTCAATGCATGAAACATTTATTTTTGGACAATGAACCACTCCCAAAGTTTTGTTGTACCCTAAATTAATTTTTTTGTTGTACTTAGGTATTTTGAAGAAATGGTCAAAAGTCTTGTAAAAAACTATAAAAAGGTCGAAAAATGAATTTTGCATGTCATGCATGAGGGTCAAAAACTCAAAATTTTCAAAATCTGACGATCTGGGTTTGCTTAGAGTGACCTAGTCTAGAAAACCCAAATCTCAATTTTTTGGCCCTAAAATTTAAGAAATTTTCTAAAACTAGACTTTTTTTGGGTTTTTATGGGTTTCTTCTCAAATGGATGCTGACAAATTTTCTAAAAATAGAAAGTCTGACTCTAGGGGGTCAAACTGATTTTGATTGGCTCAAAAATACTTCCTCATCAGGCTAGTCCAATCAAAATCATCAAAAGATCAGTTTTTCCCTAGTGGGCCTATTCTGCTTTTTCAAAAGCTAAATCAGGAACTCCAAAGTCAGTAATGGAGGTCACTCAACTACCAGGTGTCAAATTCAAGGTCTCAAGCACAACACAGATCAAGAAACATAAAAATATGCTCGAAGAACGAAGGAGGGAAGCTGAAGAAATTTGAAAGTTGTAAATTTTGGCCAAGTCTGGAGATGTTAGGCGCCCTTGCCCAGTTAAGGCGCCTAGCCACTCATGCCTTAGAATGATTTTAGTCTCTGGCATTCCAAGCAACGACAAACATGGAGCGATGAAAAGGAGAACAAAGGAAGGTGAAAATTGCAAATAAAAACTAACACTAGAGAATAAAAGCGCCACTGCTAGCCAGGGGCACCCAGCCTTTCAAGGTGCTAGATGATAGAATTACGGTTTTTGCTTCCAGGGCATTGTTCCTCAGAATCTTTCCGGCTTCACAATGAATCTATTAGCAAGACCATCGGATCAATCAGTTAGTCAAAATCGTGGATCAAACAAAGAAGTCTTGGCAGAGGAGCAAAATGCAAATCATTGAAAATATTCTAAGTTTGAAGAATAAAGGCACCCCAGGTAGCCAAGGGCGCCTAGGGTTTTGAGCCACTAGATTCAGAGATTAGGGTTGGAAAACATGCTCATTGTTTTCAGAATTTTGTAAGCTTTCCAGTGGATACCCCACCCTAATCATCATACTCGTCAGTTGCCAGCAAATTTAGATCAAACAAAGGACATAGCATGAGGTACAAAATTGAAGGATGAAATCCACGAAAAATTGGTTGTCTGGAGGACATGGGCGCCCAAGCTTTTGGGTACTCAAATGGTTGAATTAGGGTTTGACACCTCCAACATGTTATCTTCATATTTGAAGCATCTCTCCAACAGAATCATCAACAAGCACATCAAAGTTGTCAATCACCAGATATTGAAGACTAAACAGAGGGATAAAATTGTGCAAAACATAAAAGTCAAAATTGAAAGTTGAAAATCTAGAAAAATGACCAAGTTTGGGCAGTAAAGGTGCCCTTGGTAGCTAGGGCTACCAAGGGCGCCCAAACTTTTAAGGCCCTAAAATCAATTTTCAGAAGATACAGTCTCCAAAAGACCCTCCTCATAATTTGTCAAGCTATCCAACGAATCTGACAGCCAGTTCATCAGGTCAATCGAGCTCCCGAAAGTGAAAATTCATCTGAAGGTTAGAAAACACAGAAATTGAAGAACATCGAGAAAATGGCTAACATTGGGAGCCATAGGCACCCTAGCTAGCCAGGGGCACCCATGATTTTGAGGGACCAAATGATGTTTTTATCAAATGTTTCCTCCAA
>VDFB02309634.1:0-14523 GCA_007258455.2 Sequoia sempervirens | reverse complement strand
TGGTCATAGTTCCTTCATTAACTGTCTTATTTCTAGCAGCCATACCTTCACCAACTGTCAAGCATAACTTTGAATGTAGAACCCTTCTTAAAACTGTAACAAGCCTTTTGAGTACCCCTTTTAGGGTTCTAAAACATTACTAAAAGCCAACACAGGTTATTTTGGAAAACAGATACAAATCATGACTGCCCACGTTAGAAATTAGGCCTAATTAGGCCAGGTGCAGATAAGGCTTACTGATTTGACTATCTCCACAATCAATTTCTCTTAGCCAACGCTTGGAACATGTCTAATTAGACTTTCTCATGCTTATTAAACCACAAAAGATCCATTACCATATATATTTTGACAAACCCTAGGTTTTAACCACATGCTAAACTCTGTTTTCCTGACTGTACACAGATTTACAGTCCAGACCTTTAACCTTTCACTCATTATTCTTAACCATTTGGTCTAAAACCTTTGGAACATGAAAATATATCCAAATAGAAGCAAACTCACCAAAAATCAGAGATTTCCATGGGTTAAAATGAAAGAAACTTAATTTTCTTTGCCTCTGTTTACCCTAGGAAGGGTTAGGACTGTTTTCAGAAAAATGACAATAACTTGCTCCAATGTAAACCAAATTGCATGAAACAAACTCTAAAATGAAGGTGATTGAAGATACCATTACTTCCAACTACTTAGGCACGAATTCCTGCCCGTACAGGACCGTATACAGCAGAAATACAGAGATTTTCTGAGAAATAGTGCTTAAAACAGTGATTTTATTCATTCAAAATCTTATCTCCAATCACCCACGCCTTCTCCATTGGTTACAAAGCCTTTTATAGGCATTTTACATATGACCATTCAGTTTCTAACTACCTTTGAACGACCCAAGACAAGAATGTCTCTTCACCTTCCTAGTTTGCACTTTTACACTTTTACAATTTTGTATTTGTGCAACTTTTACAAATAATGACAACTTTTTCAAAAATGAACATAGGACTTAAACCTTAAACCTCCTAATGACTCCAATACATGGAAAATGACTTGAATGACCCTAGTGCAATGTTGGAACACCAAAAATGAATCATCCTTCAAGATTTGCTTCATGGGATCATGTTATTGTCAGGATGCTCCTGCATCAGCCACCTCCTGATTCATGCGATAAGAATGATGAGGCGTGGATTCCCAATGACTATGCAGGTTTTCCTTTGGCACAAGCGGGTGAATTTCACCTTGACTGCATAGTAAGGAGTGCTCATCACTTATCTTTCAATCCACACACGAATGATTTGATGATGCATAAAGTGTGGGTTGGCTCAAGGTTTATATCATCCACTCTGGAATGGCCTGTTTCCATTTTCAAAAGGTGGAACCAAAACCTGCGGATATCCTACTTTGTTTCCTTTAGATGGTTGTATACATGTATAGTAATCAAAGTCTCATCATGCAGATGTCTCTTTGGTAGGTTTTGTAGCTTCTTTGCTTCAAGTATTTCTGATGGAGGCAATGACCCATGTGTGGCATACACTTGAGGAAACCGGGATTCAGGAGAGTTGTGATTTTGGTGAGCATGCATTCTTGAAAGAGCCTTCATTTTTTAATTAAAAAGAAACCTGTGTAAATAGATCCCTAGACTAGGCATCAAATTTTGTCCAAGTGAAGATAATAAAGGCATTCCAAAAATGCAAGTATTGGCATGTATTGAAGAGCAAGTAAAAGCAGACCCAGCAGTAGGTTGTAGATCAAATCATCCTTTGATAAAGAAAGGATCTCGAGGGATGAAGCCCCCTACACCACCTTTTCATTTTCAACCTACAGAGAGCCATCCATTTATGTCCATACCTGAAGAGCAAACTATGGCCTCTACACATAAGGGATCAAAGGGACTGTTGGAAATTTCATTTTACAATGAGGCTAGAGAGATTGTCAATCAAGACATAGCGAGACGTGTCTATACGAATGGATTGGCATTCAATGTTGTTTGCTCACCATATTGGCAAAAAATGGTGAAACCTATTAATGAGGCTCCAAAAGGATATAAGGGCCCAGGTTTTGAGAAGGTGTGTAGCAGCTTATTAGATAAAGACGTGAAATTTGTAGAGGACTCCTTGAAGCCCATAAGGGATTCGTGGATCGAAACAGGGGTGACCATCATTTCTAATGGATGGAAAGATGCAAAAAAATGCCCATTGATCAATGTTATTGCAATGTCCCCTAAAGGGGCAATGTTTTTGAGAACAGTGGATTGTGAAGGAGAGGTGAAGGATGGTGCATTTATTTCTAACATTCTTTGTCAAGCTATTGATGAAGTGGACCCTTGAAAAGTTGTAGGGTTGTTGGGTTATTGGTTGAGGAACGATATTCACACATTTTTTGGACACCTTGTGTTGTCCATTCCTCAACCTAATGCTACAAAAAATTGGCAACAACATTGATTGGATTAAACAGGTGTATGCTAAGGCTGGAGCCATATTTTCATCACCAACCTATTGCAAGAGTTTCGCCCTTGGTCTCCTTGTGTTGTCCAACGCGGCGCTTGGGTTCGTGACATGACTTAACCGCCTCTTGCGGATCTTGAATCTTGTATAAATTTGGCAGTTGTATTGAGCATTAACAGGTCAATCTTTCAGTGCAACGGTAGCCGCCTATGCAACAATTGGTATTAGAGTCGAGGTCACAAGTTTGAACCCCTCGCTTGCGCTTGGGGAGGGGGGGGTAATTGTTGCAAGAGTTTTTCCCTTGGTCTCCTTGTGTTGTGCAGCATGGCGCTATGGTTCATGACATGGCTTAACCACCTCCTGTGGATCTTGGATCTTGTACAAAACTGGCAGTTGTATCGAGCATTAACAGGTCGATCTTTTGGTGCAACAGCAGCCACCTATACAACACAACCAACATATGTCACAAGGTATATTTAGAACATTCTTGAAATTGGAGTTGTTGAAGGTAAACTAAATAATAAACATATTTCACTTTAGTAATATTTTTAATTTTTGTAAATTTAAGTTTTATTTTATTTTGATTTTCAAATAGGTTGTTGAGACCTATTTTGCCTCCAACACAATTGTGTTGAGACAACTTATGAAGGTTTGTGAGGCACTCTCTAACATGGTCATCAGCCCTAATTGGTCCATATGGAGGCAACCTAGCACTACAAGGGCAACAAAGGTTAAGCAAATGATCCTAGATGACATTTGGTGGGATCGTATTGAGTATCTCCTCAGTTGGTGGTACTGCCATGGCCAAGCACACATGTACCTACAACCTCTTACAATCAAAATTTTATCCCAAGTTTTATAGAAAAAAATATATATATCTCTTAAGTTTAAATAGTTAAATTTTGTAACTCTTAACTATCTAATTTGGTCTTAATAGGTTGCTAGTTCATCTTCATCTGAGATGAATTGGAGCACATATTCCTCATCCACTCAATAAAGCGCAATAGACTACAATCAAAAAGGCAGAGGACTTGGTGTTTGTGCATTCAAAATTGCAGTTTCTTACACACAAACAAAGTGCCTACAAAGGAGACACAAGGAAGTGGGATATCGAGCCAGAGCATCTTGACTTGGATGCTTCCATAAACCAATTTGCTGCACTTGATGTTGACGATGACTATGAGCCAGCTAGTGAGCATGAGAATGCTAGTGGTAGTGCCAGTGCCACTAGTGCTATTTGTGGTTCTTCTAATTTACCACTACATACATCATCTACTATGTATGGTGATGATATTTTGATGACCTATATGATATTTGATCAATGATCAATGATGGTTGATTGTCAACACTTAACATTATTATTTTTCAACATTAATCTATATCATGACATTCAACTTTCAGTAATATTTGACTATGAAATTGGTGGTGTATTTTGCTATGTTATTTGACTATTAATATGGTGGTGTATTTTGAACTTAACTACTGCTGCAAATATGTATATATTTCTGATTTGTATATGTTTTTGTATTAACGAACCCAACCCCAAAAAAATTTTTGCCCGAACCCACGAACCGAATCCTTGAACCTGAACCCAAACTAGTAACTTAGTTTTTGATTGAACATGTGTAAATAGCATTAATTGATCCTCATGAATGCATCATTCCATCATTTACTCTCTCATTTGACCAGCACTTTCATAGGAGGGGGGAAACGACAATGTTTGGGCCAGACTGTAAATCCGACATCATTCATGAATCAGCACACCAGATCTTCAATATTGATCCTCTACACCTGCATTGACCCTTATTTCATTGACTCTTCTTAATGTGGTTATCTAATGGTGTTGACCAAAGATCTCTCCTACATAGACAGCATTAACTCTTGTACCTCGTACATTGACTATTTTGATTGCTGATTATGCTACATTGAGTGCAATATTCTACTTCACTGAGTCATAATCAATATTGACCAAGAAACTAGTAAGGTATGCACGCTTCTTAGAGTTTTTTTATTTCTCTATTATATTTTTTAAGGAGAATCTATTACTATACTTGTCAAGTGATCATGAATTGAACTGTTATAAGTTGCTATGTCAAAATTATTTTGTATTATATTTATTGGCAGTTATGAGTATCACTGTTCTTATAATTTATAATTTTGAACATATATTATTATATATATAATATATATACCCGTACCCATAACCAAGGAAAAAGAAATTGTCGTCCACCGTACTGGGTTTCGGTATCCGTACCGGCACCCATACCCTAACAGGTAACTTAGATCAAATATTTAGAATTTAGTGTTTTGCATCTGAAATTGTTTAATTAGAATTTAGATGTTTCCCATTGTTGCTTAACTTGTAATTAGCAAATAATATTATAATAATAAGAAAATTAAAAAGTTAAATGTTCTCATATATTTTATAAACTTCATGTTATTAAGGGGAGGTTCCCAAAAGTCCTGATATCCAATACCCTATGTGACATCTCCATATGTCTTAGTTTCCCTCCATATCCCCAACATGTGTCTCGATGTTCTCAAACTTCATGGAAAATCGCACTGCACCATTTGTTGAACCACATTTAAAGAAAAATATGGTAATTGCACTCCAACCTTAATCTCTTATTCTGAAGATCATTAGGTAGAAGAATACTTCATCAAGCCCTATATGATGCTATAAGCTTAGAAGACTGAGTTTAGTTTTTTAACAATCTAGTGACTTAAAATATGATCAGAGATTTTTGCAATAAATTTGAACAATCAAAGTTAGTGACAAAAAGTATACAGTTAAACACCATGTTGCATGTCAGTACAACTCTGAAATCAAACTATTTGTCTCCAAAGAACTGAAGAAAAATAAATGCTACAGGAAGAAAATCAAAGTCTATCAATACATCATACCATTTCTCAAAGCATAAAACAAAAATTGCAGTGAAAACTTGAGTATTAGTCAATTTTACTTTGCAATAGAATTAAAAATGTAGTACATGCCTTCTTTACCACATGAAACAAAAAGGATTTTCAGAATATTGCAACCATTTTAAAACAATATTGTCTTACCTTTTGAATCCTTGCACGCTCTTGAGGATAGATTGCTTTATGTTCCCTTGTTACTACAATAGCTTTCAATGGGCAACTTGATTCTTTTAGGTTTTTCTCATCTTCGTTATGAATAGTTGACCTAGCAAGGACAGCCTTTGCATCTCCAATGTTGGCAATCAAAACCTACATCAAGAGGTAAAATCAACACATCCACAAATAAGAAAACACATGAATACATACATATAGGCAAATTCTAGAAGTCAATGACTCCATATCTGCAAGCTTGGATGTTCATAAAGTACATATATCCATATTTAATAGTATTATAATATATCGAGAATTGGGATAGCCAGTTAATGTACTAATAAGGAAACGAATTTAAAAAAAAAAGCACACCATTGATTGCCATATTATATTCTTCCTAGAACAAAATAATCATTACCATACCATGTCAAACCTTTTAACATGCACTATGTAGTAAAATTCCCGTATAGAATAAAAATATCACACTGAGTAGCATTATTCAGCCATATTGAATTTTGACACATTTTTCCATCCTTTAGGATTAGAGTGATATTTCCATCCCCATTGTCTAGCAGACCCTAAATTTCCTCATAAAATCTCATCCTTCATCACTAATTCAGACATCCATATAAGAGAAATTCAAAATTACTTTGATTTATCATCTCTCAACAAAAAGTATTGGCACAGGCAATATTTAAAAGATGTTTTATCATGGAACAACCATAAAATGCTTCTTAGACAACATAAAAAATATATATATATATATATATTCATACCATTTGCCCAAGAACCCACACACACACAGCTGTTGCTCCATCTTGCCATCCTCCTGCTTGAAAATTCAGATAGTTAGTTGATATATAAAAATCAGTTACAAGCAAGCATTTATTACTTTTGCTGTGCTTTTATTTGTATATCGTTCTATGTTATCCACTTCCTACTTTACTCAAAGGGTACTCTAAGCATTTCAAGGAGAACAGATTATGTATTACTTACAGAAAATTGGCAAACAGCAGATCTAATTGAATATTACTATAATCTGCATAATGAAACTACGCATGCCCATGCAAACACACAAAATGCAAATTCAAAATTTTGCAAACATAATCACAGACTACTTCAATAAAATTATTATCCAAGCAAGAAAGCAACTGAAAAACTTACAAATTTTATAAACCTTTTACATTAAGTTCAAATCAAAGGCCACAATTCAGAAGAGAGTCTTAAAGCCTTAAAGGAGATTTCTAATTTCTTTTTAGCCCAGTTTCATATCTCTCTCTTATATAATTTTTCCACTAATAATGTGCAGATTCAAAGCATCATAGGCACCTAAGATCTCTCCAAAAATTTGATGATGTTTAGACTATGCCTTCATGTGGAAGACGTAGACTTGTAAAAGTACATCTTATCACTACAACATTACCTATACCAAGTATTGTCTCCACTTTATTTGTTGCAAATGATGTAATCATGTTGGTTTCTGTCCCGAAAAGAAAGAAAGAAATTATATTAATGTGCACTAGTGACCAAAATAGGGTAATGAGACTCATAAATACACCTAGTTACAATAGCAACGACTTCAACAAGAAAAATTGACCAAGAGACAAAACAATGAAGTAGCTTGAAAAAGAGTAAATCGAGCAAAATGATTGAGAGTTGATGGAAAACTAGGTAGAATGCTTTTTTTGAAGATGCAAGTAATTGAACATCAAAATAAAAATTGGGAGCACAAGGTCTATAAGCATCATGTGGAGCACGTGTTAGTAGAAACGTCATCATCTATCACTATAAAAGGACCGGCATAGGTATGCCCAAGACTAAGAGGACCTAGTTGAACAACCCTATAAGCAAGCAAGAAGATTCTCATATCACCTCTAGTAATATATGTGGCCAAGTGATCTCCAAAAACAAGGAGAGAAATAGTGATGTAGATAGATGACAAAGGTAGCTAGAGTGTGCTCAACATTTAGTAGAGGTATATATCTAGCACCTAGTATGAGAAACTCATTGAGGTGGGCATTGTTCACAAACTTGGAAGCTTATTTTTCTGAACCAACGACATCAAATGGGCATTTCTTGAAAAATCTACGATTGTGGCATTAAACTTGAGTACCAAGATTCATTGGATACTCAACAAACTCATCTTGTCTTGTGCTAAGCCTAGTCTCTCAAGGCTTAGGGATTCAAGAGTGAGTCCTAGCAAGTTTCTTCAAAACTCATTGAGTCTCACAAACTCACTAGACACGTGAGTCTTAAGCTCCATACTTTGCCATCCAAAAAAATAGAAAGAGGGAACAAAAAATAAACATGAAAATCACATCAAAATGAAATTCACCTCTTTTGCAACCATACATAGATAAAGACATACTATAGAGGAAAAAACAAACCATTAAAACAAAAAGAAAAAACTATTGGGCAGCAAACATTGACTAAATTGAGTATGTGTAGGCTTGTAGCTACCCATAGTGCACTTAGAGGAGCCCATGGTGCATTTGGAATAGCCCACAAACAGTTTGGAGCAGTCAATAGTCCATTTCAAGCATCAAATTTAAAGAGGTGTGTCTGTTTTTGAACCTTTCATTTTCTTTTTCTTTTTTTCTTTATTCATTTGGTATGTCCTCTAGTCCACAATCAATTTCAAGCATCAAATTTGAAGAGGCATGTCTGCTTTTAACCTTCTTCTTTTTTTCTTTCTTCATTTTATGTCTTCTACATTTTCTATTTTCTTCTCTTCCTTTTTTTCTCTTTTTGTTTTTGCTTCCACGAAGTCAAAATGGGAAAAGAAAAAAGAAAACGTAGAAGACATACGAAATTAATAAAGCACAAAAAAAGTTTAAAACACAAACATGCGTCTTTGAATTCGATGCTTGAAATTGACTGTGGACAAGAGGACATACCAAATGAATAACGAAAAAAAAGAAAAAGAAAAAGAAAGGTTCAAAAACAGATTGAATTTTCTTTCTTTCTCTTTTTATCTACAAAAGAATAATTATTTTCCTTTAATTTTCTTTTGCAACCTACTTACAATTTTCAAATCTCTCTTATCACCAAATATTCAAAGGATTGTCATATGTGTCTTAAGTCAACCATGTAGTCCTTCTAGATGCAAACGCAATCAAAGTATGTTTGAGTACAATGCAATAGATTATTGATGCAAAGGTTGAATGGCCTTGTCTATGTTTATTACAATCTCTACCTCTATCACAAGAAAATCCTAGGCGTTGATTATCCCCCATTACATTAGAGGATGTTGATCCACAATCAAATTGGATCATCAAGCCTCAAGTTGATCAAATTGAGCAAATCCCTTGGACATTGTTGGAAAACACACAAATCATGGTTGCAACAATATCAAGGAGCTATCTAAGATACAAGTGTAGAAGTCATTGTAGAGCTACTAATGCTAGGTTGATTGATGCAATATCCTCTCAACAATTGTTGTACTACAAATTTTTGCTTTTTATGTCATGAATATCATAATCCATGAGTTTTGTACACCAAAAACACTTGAGAATATTTATAGATTTAAAAATGGTGTTTCCCTCAACTCAAATCCACATTTGTACTCATTTTCTCAACATAGATTTGTGTATATGATCAAAGTTATTCCAATTTATTAGTCTATTATGTCTTTAAAGTTGATTTTGTGAAGAGTGCATAAAAAAAGCTTTAAACCCTCCAAAAATCTCTATGATTCATGGTTTTTTCAATTTTCCAAATCTAAGTGTCAAATCCAAGTCTAAGTCAAAAATCATCTTGTCGAGTTTGAGACAAGTAACTATGCCTTCAATGCTACCTACTAAGCCCTTCCAAGGCTTCACATTTTCTTTAAATAACAGTCAATCTAAGTGACTACTCCATATGCATATTTTGAAGATGCAATTTACAAGACCAATTTTTAGCTTGAAGCATCCATCTTAATGTCAAGAATACAATGATCATACTTCATGTTTATTCTAAAGAGGCAATGTTGTCAACTTTAGGATATTCCTTGAAGATAAAGATCTTTGATTATCTTATCAATCCATAGTTGTATATGACTTGGAGATGAAGGTTTTATCCAAGTCTTTGCTATGCTAAGTGGATTCATATTGAAGTAACTAAAACTAATATCTTGCAAATGATTAAATATAAACACAAAGTTCCTTTGTGTAGAGAGAATTTGGGGTCTAAAATATAGATCAATACTATCTAAGTGACACTCTACTTATCTCCAAGGGGTATCCATCTGAAACAAATATCAATCTTTGTTATGTTGAATGATTATAGTTGTAATGTCCCAAATTGAGAAAAAAAAAAAACTGATTTTTGCACTTTCAAATGAACAAGCATGAAACCTCAACACCTTTTGATCACCAAGATCTCAATGTGGGCAAGGTAAGAGCATACGGTGAAAGGAATAGAATAATATTTTTGTTGGTGGCAAGGCACACTATTCAATATTGCAAACTATTAAAAAAATCTTGAAGTAAAGATATGCATATTCTTGCAACAAGCCTTCCAAATTAATTACAAGCTATAGCCTAAAATGATTGAAGCTATTTCTCCTGGCAAGACTCTAAAAATAATTAAAAATTCTAAATCTGATGAAGAACCACACAGATTAACATTAGAAATATCAACGCTGGAAATTAAAATGATTCATTATTATTGTGGCAACATAGCTTTCCAAACTTACAATACTAAAATCAACTACAAGTCTTATATTATTTTTGCCAATAAACCGCATAAAAAATTACAATGAAAACATTATTCCAATTATCTGAAAGACTGATTATTAACTACAAAAATCTCCCAGAAATGATTACTGAACAGTGGAAATGGTATATTAAAATATGATATTATAACCAAATTAATGGTTTTGCAGCTTATCCTTGATGTACAGCAGGCTGAAATATTAATTAGATAGTAGCTTCAAAGGCTGTGACTTCCTTTGAGCATGGTACGGCAGTATGGTTAGCATTCATAATATATTCTTTTTGTATTAGCAAATGGAGCGACCAGCCTTGACCATATGGAGGTCAAAATTTTCTCTGAAATCATCTCAACCTGATTGCTGAAATCTTCTCACAAATTTAAAATCTGGAAACCACACATATCTGATATCTCACAAAACACACCAAACCAACTGCAATCTTCTGCAAACTATCAACCCCCTAGTAAAACCTGGATGGAATTACTCACATGAATAGGAGGGTTTTTGTCCTTAAATTCATTTTACCAAAAGGGTTTTCATCCTTCGGCATAAAGATAAACATACATTCGATCTCAAGAGAAATGGGTTTGATACTATGAAATTGGTAACTTTCTTCAATGCTCCTCCTTATATAGGCACTTGAAGGAATTATAATATTATTTTTCTTTTCTCATTTTCTCTCAGAAAAATTATTTTTGAAAAATGTCTCAAAAATCTTATTAATTAACATTACGTTGAGACCCCATTCCTGTTAACACTTTATAACTTTTTACTAATAAACATAAGTTGTCTTTTATGAATATAACATAAAGTCACTTTTTAAGACAACTTAAGTTAAATCATTTCCCTTGCATCACCCCAAAAGCCTATAGGAAATAAAATAATTGGCTAAGGGTCTTCCGAAGACTTATGCTTGGAAAGGGGGCATAACAATGGTGCTTATGCAAACCTAATGAAGGACATTTTTTATAACTCTGGTGTGAAAGAGGAACAAAGTCAGAACGACAAATTCAAAGTTTTAGCAGATAAAATATAAATTTAGACCCAAACATCACCATCCCACAGTCCAAGATACTCCAGCAGTTAGCATATATACATACTAAACTGTATTTCTGAAAGGCAAGTCTGCTACGGCAAAACATGAATGGTGTTCTGTTTCAGCAGAGAACAGCAAAATAAAACTTACCTTTTGTTCATAAAACAGCAACCTAATTTGCTATGCTACAGAAGCTTCTACATTGAACAAAAAAGCTAACAAAATCAACCAAAAAACTACCTAAGAAAGTGTATCCTACAGCTGTCAAAGAGCTGTTAAAAAGAATTAACAACCAACTAAAAAGTTAAAAACTGAGCCAAGTATTGCTAGTAAAGTGCCCAGCGTAGAGAATTATATTTTGACTTCTTACAATACCCAAAAATGACTGCCAAATGGACACTATGCTACCACAAATTTCTCCAGTAAGTTGCAAGCCAAATGTTATTCATGCCTAATCAATTTTTACTTTTCTCAGATTCACTGTAGTTGCTCCTTGCTTGGAACGCTTGGCATGACTGTCAACAATTGTTGGTATTCAAAGTTTGTTTGCTCCTATAGATAACAAGTATCACCATTACATGCCTTCCTCCAGACATAACCTATCTTGATGGCCCAATCATCTAGCACCCAAGCCAAAAAGTAATGCTTTCATTAGAGATGAAATTTGTTCAGGTTTTTGAGATCACATAAGCTAAATCCCTTAGGTTAACCTGTACTATTTTAGCCGCCACTTTCTCTATCTTTTTGACAGTTTTGTTCTTCAACCAAGCTACCTAAAGTCATTGGCAACATAGAATCAGGTCCCTTAGCATGTATTATCATCAGCTTCAAGATCATTAAATATCATTGTTAGAGTGATTAGTGGTCATTTCATTTTTTAGCATTTGTTTATGTGATTGTTGTTTGAATTATTGAGGAATAAAGAGGATAATGTCTCATTTTTATTATTTTAGGCAGATGATTCCTTTTAAATATAAATAATTCTAAATTTCTACCAATACTATATGCAGATTACATTATTTTTTATTCTATCCTAGGAACAAGAGGTCCTAAGCATAGTTACAAGACTCGGACTCAGCATGGACTCATCTGGCTATTTTTTTACTCAGACCCGGACTTGGCAAATTGAAACATCAAAAAGCTATACTCCTTTCCAGTCAGTGTCTCTTTCATTGCTATGCTATTTTTTTACCAGAACCGGGTACAGGCAAATTGAAACATCAAAAAGCTATACTCCTTTCCAGTCAGTGTCTCTTTTATTGCTAAGTTGCCGAACCGGATACAGTATGCCGGTACGGCAAAACTTTTTTTGGGGGGGTGGGTACGTTTGGGTACATTTGTACAAAAAACATATAAAAATCATAGATATATACATATTTGCAACCTAAAAAGTAAAAACAAGAATTAAATTTAGAAATCAACATATCTTGCATATGCTAAACAAAACTTAGAACTACCATAAATATTACAAATTTGAAATACAATTATACTAATTTAATTTGATATCAATTTGTCAAAACTTGAATGTTACAATAGATATATCGAATTCATTGTTCATTGGTTCAACATTTAAAATAAAATAATACAAATAGAAATCGGCATCATATGGGTCATCATGAAGATCAAGATCAACACCATCATTGACATTAGATGATGTAGGTAAATTAGTAGAACCACATGCAACCCCGCTATCACTTGCACTAGAAGCACGTTGGGTATACAACTCCACAGAAAGTAAAAATTGTGTAGCAACTTAAAAATCCAAATAAATTCACTTTGGATCTACATCCCACAACTTCGTCCCTCCTTCCTTATACTCATTCTTTTTATGAGTATGAAGGCACAAGTTGGAATGCACATAAACTAGCTCTTCTTCCTTACTTACTACTAATTAGTTGTGTTTTATTGAGTGGATAAAGGAGTATGTACTCCAATTTTGCTCAAATGAAGAGGAACTAAAAACCTGTTGAAAGATTCAAGACCCTTCAGTGATAGCCACAAAATCACAAGTCAGTGGTAGGAAGGTGTCATTAACAGAATGCATTATAACCTATAAAAGAGTTAAAAAGTCTTATGCTATGAAATTTAGAGAGTATTACACTCTTGAATTAATTGTAAGGATAAATGAACATGTGTCAGTAGCCAAGATCTGTGAATTGTGAGTACGCAAAGCAGAAGTCCGTTGTTAGAAGTATAATTCAATAACTTTAGTTGTTTACCGACAATAGAAAGAAATACATGTTTGGTCTTAATTCTTTATGAAAAATTAGATGATTAGTCAAATGAGTCAAATGTGTGATAAACCATAGGATGAATGTCGTTTCCAAGTCGAGTTAGAGGTGGGTGAACACACGACTGCATTTCCCATGGAAATGTCTATTATATTAAAAACATTGGCCAATGATGAAAAAGTCTTTGCTTGCATTTAGTCGGTTCACAGTGTTCTAGATTTCATAATCCACTCAAATTGGTCATACTTAGTTAGAGGATTGTCTAAAGTTGTATGGTCGATTGGGTTATGTAGGGCACAGCACTAGGACTCAGATGGCATGAACTTTGTTGGTTTTCTTTATCTATACTCTTCGCAAAGGGTAAGGCCACTTCCAGATGGAAGGTGTGCGAGGGACCGTCGGTCTGTGGTTGGAGGAAAAGCACCCAGGTGATGCTCTCCCTCTTGTAGATGTCTTGTTGAGACTTGTGAGATAGAAGTAGGATTCCATGTGTAGAATATTTTATAACACATAGCGGTGTAATTATAAACATGCTGATTTAATGCAATGCATATATGTAATGTGAAAGAAAAAGATTATAGTAATTTCATTATTGTAATGTTGCATTTCAAATTAAATTAAACTCTTTAAAGATTGTAGTTTCCATTTTAATTTGATCATATTAAACAATTTAAATAAGAACGACAAAAAAATTATTTATGATTTTAGCATGTGGCTATTTACTTTCTTGTTAATTCATAAGTAATTTCAGTTATGATGGTTGATGTCGTTACAATTTTGAAAATGCTACTACGATCAAAACAAATTTATGTGTTCTCTAAATTCATTTTATGTGCCTCTTGTGAATTATTTAAGATTATTTTACAAATTTATGTATTTTTTCAATATGTCAAATTTTGTCAAGCCCTACGACCAAGCTAAAATTTAGGCTTGCCCATTCTAGACTATGCCTAAAATCCTTTGAGCTGCAAAATTTAAATTTTAGAACTCTTCCAAATCTCCATTCAAGGAGCTGCCATTAGCATTCATCTAATACACCTTGCAACCTAACCGGGCTCAAGA